>CM072997.1:91791279-91801279 GCA_037038555.1 Rhynchonycteris naso | reverse complement strand
AGGCACAGCAAAAAGCCAACTAAAGAGCAGTAATAAATGTCCAAAAACAGCATCAATATCCAAAACTCTCCCAGTAATCTTCAGGGGAATTAATTACAATTCTGTGTAACAGTTGCATTGGCAAAATGCACCCATAATTATATACAGGTACTGTACTTATTACAGAGAAATTTGCCATGTGATACATGTTTACATGATAATTGATGGATAAGATAAAACTATTTGCATATGAAGTGCATGTGAATTATTGGCATGGCTCACCATTTTATATGGAATCATATTAAAGTTTCATTTTCTCTAAAACTATATGTGTAATATGGGGTTACCAAAGGGTATAAAGCTGATACTTAAATTTGCTTTATAGCACACAGGCCTGGAAAGATATATCTAAATATGCATTACTAAAACCTATATTTAAAAGTCTTCATAGTTTATCTATAACAAGAATTATTTTCACTTCACCAGGTTGCATTATATTAAATCCTTGATAGTCTTCCTTTTAAGTAAACAATATATTGTATCGCTATACCAATCAATTTACAATCATATGCAAAACAAATAATGGTTTCTCTTTATTGTCTATTGATATAACTATTTTTTTCCTTCAGATTTTTATATTCTGGTGACATGTAACAGCATAGTAGCAAAACGTGACATTTTTATAATGTCTGTACCTGCTGGAAAATTTCAGCATTTGCAAAAATGGTCTATCATAGCATTTAAACACTGCTGATAATTAGTTTGACATTTGAAATACCAGAACTGTTGTTTTGAAGATGCCCTATACAATGTTACCTAACTAACCTCTTTTCATACTTATATGCTTTATCTACATTATTCTGTCAGTTACAGTACAGATAAGATATCAGTTGCTAATGTATTAACACGCAGAAGAACTGATGTTAAGGGGCAATACTTCATCTTCACCAGCAGAAGTTTTACTGATGTAAAGAAAAATTATACATGTGGATTAGCAACAGATAATTGTTAATAAGGTGGTCAATAATGATTTCCTATAACTTCACTCAAGCTCAGTGTGCCAGTGCTTAAGCCTTTCAATGCTATCTTCAAATGTGTCATAAATACCTACAATATGGCTAGTCCAGTGGATACACAGGTATGCTTTTTTCAACCTGAGGGATTTTACTATTTGAAGAAATAGAATCATAAAGTTGTAGTACTAGAGGCACTAAGAGCTAACGTTTGACATGTGACCAGGCATGTAAATATGGGCACAAGGTCAAGTGACTTGTGTACCACCTTGCAGCTAGTTGGTGGCAAAGATAGAGATAGAAGACACGTCCTTCAGCATACAAGAGCCAAACAAAAATATATGGAATAACACAAATCCCCAGGGAAGAATGCAATCTAAATTTAAATTCAACATGGTCAAAGTAAAGGAATGGAAATCCCTGGGACTTTTGGGGATTCCCATGATGCCAATGGAGACTGTCACTTAATTTTAAATTGTTCTGATGGTTGTTACATTTGAGGATACTCTTAATTTTGGTTATTGAATCCTACCAATCTGATCAATTACCAGAATCAAACAATATATCCATGTTTCCTGCAATAGCTTGAACATAATAGAAATAAAGAGGCAGTTGCCAGAATGATGAGCTTAAAGACCTGTCTTGTCCCAATCCCAACGTATAACCAGCTGTGTGGCCTTGGCCCTACCATCCAAGTAAACCTGATACAAATGGGTGAAAATAATAAGAGATTCCATGTTATGAAATTGCCACAAGAAGCCTGTGAAATTGTGTGTGTGTGATGGCACTTTGTGAAGTATAAAACACTCATTATCACTGAAATCATAATAAAGAAAAGACCATCTCATCAGTCTCTTTTTTTTATTTTTTGCTCTGATGTGTGGTAGAGCAAAAGGTGAAAAGAGAACAAGTGAGTGTGTGCTAGTCACAATTTTGGTGTTTTTTCTTCAATTAAACATTGATTTGCCAAAATGTCCTCAAGTAGGAGGCCCATGATGGGAGAGTATACGCTTATGCCTTTGGCTAATGGATGATATAGATGTGTAACCACATTTTTAAAATATCTTTTCTGATAATATGGCTTAAAGTTTAAAAGAAGTTCTTTGGAATTTTCTGAGTCATTTGGTTTCCTAAATCTCTTATGCTTACATGCTTGGAGATCATTTGCATTTGAGCCAATAGATGAACAGCCTGGTGGCTTTCTTAGAGTGTTTTTTATGCGTGGTAAGTATGAAGGAGACAGTCTAAGACTCTCCATTTGAACTGTAGTCCTTCATTGCTCCTTCTTCCCCACAATGTTCAGTTTCTAGGTATTGTGCTACTAAAGAGAGAATGTGGCTCTTTTTAAAGAACTTTTACCAATGACTTGTTTTTCTAGGGAAGATTTATCATTGACACCCCTTATTTATCATTTCATAATGGGGGGTCTGGATCTTGTGAGAGGCACAACAACTCAACAAAAAAATTCAAATAAAGATTTTCTTTTGAATTTAAATATGTGCCACTGAAATATGAACCTTAATTTCCTAATTTAAAAATGGGGATCACTTTTAAAGTATATGATTGTCTAATCACCATACTGTACAGTTGAACCTAATACAAAATAATATTGAATATAAACTGTAATTGAAAATATTTTAAATAGGCATAATTTTATAACTTGGGGATGCAAGATTAATGAATACTAGAAAGGGACCATGCCAGTTTGAAATATTCTCATGGAATGTGCTCCCCAGTACAAAACACTGTTCTGAAAGAGCTACTATGAACATACTATAGTCGGCCTTTATACAGATTAGCTTGGTCACTTTAATTTTTTATCCCAGGAACATTCAAAGGCATTAAACCCGCATAATAAATTAATGAGTTGTAAAATGTCAGCTGATAAAACAAAAGCAGTTTTGAGTATAGGGATAAAAATGTTTCCATTTCAGATTGGCTATGTAAAAAATATTCATATTATGTAAAATGGGAGAATAATTCTTGCAATGCCATGGTTCTGATGAGTAGGGGTCAGTTCTGAGCCTCCTCCACTTCTTCCTGCAGGAGCATCAGCATCCTGGGAAGGTGGCAGCTGTGCACCCTCTAGTCACCTCAGCAGCTTCCCTGCCCCTGGGGAGCTCTCCAGTTTCAGAATAGTAGTGATGAGAAAGTTTACATTTCTATAATTTGTTAGGGACCTGGATAAGGCCCACATGCAGGTAATAACATCTTAGTTATATAATTTCCCACTCCGAGCTTCTTTTTTAATATAGGAAATATGAAAATAATGGCAAATAAGAATAAAAGTAAGGATCCTCCTTTCCCCAAACTATCATAAAAACAAATATTGGTCAGAGAATTAGTAACAGTAAATCCAGTTATCTTTCAAGAAGACACTGTATTCCTAGGTCACAATGTTCTTAGTGACACTTACCCAAAGACTTACTATCTGTTTATTTTCTTCTACGCAAGTAAACATATTAGGGTTTTCCTGTATATCTAGAACTCATGGTTTTGATTACCTTATTTAACTCCTACCAAAGGAAACCCTAGTCATTGTGTTGATGTTCCAAACACGCCCCCCCCCCCCGCCTTTGCTTTCATTTAGTGAGTTTTTATAGTTGTAGTTTCTATCCTTTAGAAATTTTCTTGGCTTCACTTTCTGTCTATATCTATAATACGCTTACATTTCAAGGATATACTACTTAGCTAACCTGTACTCCAGAAGTCAATAATTCCCTTAGATGGCTAAAAGAGTCTGATAGCACCTCCACCAACAAACCTTGAGTGATGGCATACTGAGGAAAGGCCCCAAATAATTGCTATACACAAATATTTTATATGAATTGTATATCTATCTGCCAACAAGGCCAAATGCATTATTAAATACATCAAGTGAACAAGCATCTCCCAACACTGTCACAAGGAAAAAAAGATTTTAGAATTCTCTCTATTGTTCAATCCATGATCATTCCATCAAAAAATAAGTATTAAGAAACTTTACAGAAAAATATGCTTATTATCATGCCTGAAGGATAGTCAAGAGGTATGTGAAAATAACTGTAATTTATTTTGGACCTGGAAGTATGAAATAATAAGCTTCTGAGCCATCAAAATTGTTTTGGTATTTTTTTATCTGACATGAGGGCAGACCTTGTCTAGCTTTAAGTTTTATAGTAATAAGACCTTGGAAATAAAACCTTGAATAAACTGAATATAAAGAAAGGGGAAATGTGTCCTTGTGTAAATAGATATTGTGTCTATCACCTTCCTCTGGAAAGGTTACACAACTTTCAAAGCCCATAAAAGGTGTAAAGTCAGTAACTGCCAGGGTACATTGGAATGTTTTGTAAAAACTAAGCACAAGGTAGAAAAACTACCACAATTTTCTCTGATTGTTTTACACTTGCCCCATCCTTAAACTTTGTCTGTAACTGTACATTCTTCCAAGATACAGATGCTAACTGAAATATACTTTTAGCTCTTATAGTTCAACACATCACCTTTTTCCAAAATGTTTAACATGAACTCATAACTTCTGAGGTAGCCACAGCTTGTCTCTTAAAGAAATATTTGTCCTGCAAATGACTTTCCATGTCTCCATGAAAAAGGAGACTGTAGTTTTAGCCTATCCATAAAAATAGAATAGCTTTAAAATATTTGTCTGTTCAACAGGTCTATTTGGTGACTTTCTTGGGTTCTGCAGTTTACTGATGTGATAATTCTTGGGTCTAAGTAACATTATGTGTAGACACTGCAACGCTTCTAGCCCATCAGCTGAAATAATGAGAAAGCAGAGTTCTTCTAGAGGAAAACAATTGTCTTTGTTGCAACAAGGGGTGTGGGTCACCTTAACAGATGTTAGTGAGAGGGGGACAGTGAAATCAGTGAAGGGGAAGGAAGAGCCAATGGTCTTTGAGGAGGTGCGGCTCAATGTTAGGCTACTGAAGGTTTTATTGTGGTAGAGATTTCAGCAGTCGCTTTCTCCTAATCATTGGGGCTTCCAGTGTTGGTCATTACAAACTTGATCACATACAAAATATTGTAATCTGGCTGCCTGTTGCCTCCTAACTCCACAGAAACGTCCGAGAGGGAATCACGCTACTGAGTCCGAGTCCTTCTCCCTCCCTGATCAGATTTATCTTTGAAACCTTCATTTTTATGCTGCATCTAATACCCAAGAAAGCCATCTAAACTATATTTCTCTACCGAAAGGATTTGTCTGAAGGATTAGTAGTAGATTTTGATCTGTTGGGCTAATGAAATTACTTACTCTGTAGTATCTTTGAGACTGCAGCCACCCCTACCAACATAGCAACACCCTTACTAGAAGCCTGTTTGCAAAATAGCATCATTGCACCTCACAATGGACAAAACCAGACAACGGTGAAAGGGACAGTGACATGGCAGACACAAAAGCTCAACACATTATGGCCACTCTAAACAGAGTACAAAAGGAAGGGAGTCAGTGATGTGTAAACCAAACAATGTGAGGGGAAAAATATTGAATAATTTCTGTCATGAGGCACTGACTAAAGCCAGGCTCTAATTGAATTAAATTCCCATTTATTTGCTCAGGCCTAAACAACAGGCTGGGAGAAAAGAAAAAAAAAAAACTTAAGGTTTGCTCAACTGTTCTGAGGTACCACCTTTCCTCACCCCTGTATAAATCCACCATCTGTGCTCACAGGCACACATGTTCCCTCTCTCAACAAATGCACGGAGACCCTACCAAGCACAGAAGCCAAAAAAGCACAAGGCGCACAAAAGCTCCCCAGGCTGCCCCAGGTCTGAAGGAGCAGAAGGGGGAGAAAAGATCTTTTGCTCATTGCCCAGGTGAGCCGGCCTGGTGCGTCCTCTCAGCCTCGACACGCGTCAAGTAAAAGAAAGGTTAAAATTAGAAAATTCAATTTATTTGATAATTTCCCAGAATAATTAGAGTTAATATGGGTTAATTAATATGCAAATCTCTCAGCAGATGTTCTGCAGCAGGGCCTGTGTGAGAAAACAGCCTTTGCTTTCTCCTACGTGATTTTGGCTGTCAGTTATTGGGTATAATTACTGTAACTAACCGAATACACACAAAACCTTTGGAATATAAAATTGTTACAGTTCTAGCTCTGCACAAGCTGCTACTTTTCTGCAATAAAAGCGAACAATTTCTTTCAGAAAATAGGAGCCTTTTTGTTCCTTTCTTGATTTAAAAAGAAGAAATGAATCAAGTAAATGGCTTATCTTTTTCTATGCATAATTAGGTCAGTATTATATGAACATTCCAATGAGCAGTGGTACAAACGTACATATAAAATGATAGCTCAAACCACCTGCAAAATCACATAAAATTGTTTTATTCAGAATCTTTTTTTCTTCCCCAACAGAACTTTGAAATGCTGAATGCCTTTCTTTCCAACATTGCCAACATTTTCTAAATTCAAAAGGATCCTACAACTTTATTAATTTTTTTCCTCTTCAAAAGACACAAAAGAATAAAGTGGGTAAATGTTTTCAAAGGTACATAAAAGAGTGGGCTTTTTTTTTTTTTTTGTAAAAGACAAAACAAAACAAAAAAACTTGTGTGGAGTTTTAAACTTAAAAATGTTTGTTCTTTGAATGGCTATATGTTTGTATGTTTGGGCTGTTCACCAGACGGTGAAAGGTACACAGGCTCAGAGGGCCTGCAACTCATACTCATGAGAAAGAGCCTGCTTTGCATATGTCAAACTCAGGGATACTTTTGACTGTTGTAACAATTTATTTAGCAGGGGTTTAAAATATTTTTATACATTGTACCATTGGTAATTTAATTGAAAATTGTTTTATTCTCGTATATTGGTAGACTTCTAAAAGGGTAGTTGCTGGGAATAGAGAAATTTTAGGCTGACTTACTAATTTTTTATTATTTTGCCTAATACTTCAAATCCATGTTATGAAGTTATTTCCAGAACAGTTATACAACTTCAGTGCTTAAAAGCAGTATATAATATTTTTCCACTTACTGATACTTTTTTGTTGTTGTTTATATCTAATTATCACCAAGCATATATGAAATAAAATTATCATCCCATTTTTGGGTAGCCCAACTAAGTCATATACATGGTCTGACTTGTCCAAATTTTCTACTTCAACAGAGGGACTAGAGTGGGTGTTGATGGATGCTCTCTTCATACCCTATAGACTAAATCAATGGTGTCCTTAGATTACATTAGAAAGGTGTCCTGAGGCTTATATTGGTGTTGTAAATTGCAATTAATGTCAATGAACTAGAGAGAATAATATCACGATTCAGAGGTAAGAGAAAGAAGGGTGGATCAGTGTTTTAACCTTCAGGATGTTTAACTGGGGCTTAGATGACATGGCATATAGTTGGGTCCTTCTGTAGTGGATTTCAGCTAGACTTGCCTGTTTTTGCCACCCAAACAGCATGTGAACAAACAGTGAAGCAGTAAGTTTGCATTAGCTGGATGATCCACGCTTGGAACAAACTGGTTGTCACAGACACTGCTGTTTGGACCCCACAACTCTTATCTGCAGGCTTGCTCTAAAAGGAGTTCAATGACCGCCCTTCCTTTTCCTCCCTTCCTTTTCTTTTGCTCCGTTCTTCAGAGAGAGAGAGTGAGGGGAGAGAGAGAGAAAAAGAGACAAAACAGGGAGGGGGGAGAGAGAAAGAGAGAATAATAGAGATAAGGAGGAGAGGGAGAGAGAGAGGGAGAGGGAGAGGGAAAGAGAGTGAATAGATAGGGAGCGAGAAATAACATGGTGCCTCCCTCCTATGTTCAAGCTGCCTTTCCCAGGCCCCAACTCTCCCTTCCTGCTGCCTTCATTTTCAGGTAGTGGAATTTGCTGACCCTGGCCACTTGGCAGCCTAATCCTGGATGTGGCTGAAGTCACATAGGCACAGTGCACTTCTGGGTTCATCTTAGTCACAAAAGGGCTTTCATTTTAGACCTCTAGTTGGTTCAGCAATTTCTGTGGACTTCCCTCCTTCACTGAAAAGACAAGGCCAATCATATGTTCCTTTATTTTACTTCAACTAACAGGTTACACAAATGAAACAATCATTCTAGCATTCATAAAAAGGAAAAGCAAAGGTTCACTTCCTGAGGTGATGAGGAAATTCTGAAACAGATAACAATGGCACTTTTTTATTTTTTTGCTTGTCAACAAATAAGCCTAAAATCTTTTCACCCCTTAATTCTCTTGGCTACAATTCACTAAGTCCTTCTTATGTGTTTTTAGACAGAAGGCACCTTTTTTTTCTGTTAGCTTCATTTTAGTCATCAAGATTATCTATTGGCTGACAGCTGTGTGATCTATGACCCACACCCTAAAAAAAGGAGCAGTTTGAAAGCATCTATGAATTTTATCCATTCTCTGGCCACAGTTATCTTATGAAGTGTTGATAACACATTATCTTGCAGAGCAGAATAATACTGTTCAAAATGATACTAACAACTTTAAGACTTCTGCCTTACTGAAAGTTATTATTCAGAAGTTTACATAGTTTGCACTTATCAGAAGCCCTGGGCAGAAAGAACAGAACCTCCGTTTCATTAAGATACAGTGGAATGTTAGAGGTTTAGGGCAGATAAAGGCCAATCCTCAAAAGTTCAGAATCTTCCTCAGTGATAGAACAAGTACATAAATTAAAGTGGATAACACTTACGGAAACGATAACCTGAATATAGGTATTCTTACATTGTGAAGTTTTATATTTATTTATTTATTTTATTTTTAATTTTTTACAGGGACAGAGAGAGAGTCAGAGAGAGAGATAGATAGGAACAGACAAACAGGAACGAAGAGAGATGAGAAGCATCAATCATTAGTTTTTCATTGCCATTGCGACACCATAGTTGTTCATTGATTGCTTTCTCACATATGCCTTGACTGTGGGTCTTCAGCAGACTAAGCCACCCCTTGCTGGAGCCAGCGACCTTGGGTCCAAGCTGGCGAGCTTTTGCTCAAGCCAGATGAGCCCACACTCAAGCTGGCGACCTCGGGGTATCAAACCTGGGTCTTTTGCATCCCAGTCCGACGCTCTATCCACTACGTCACCGCCTGGTCAGGCTGAAGTTTTATTAAGACCTCCCTTTCTTAATTTATTGTGGTGGAAAATCAAGAATCATTTTATAAATCACTGGTATTGAGCCCAAAGTGGCCAGGCTGTTGTATGTGTATATGCATACTAGTGGAGAATACAAGCAGTATCAAAACACATAATTTGATTCTTTAAAAAATTAATTTTAGAGTGATAGAACTGTCTGGAATCTATTTAATTAATAAGTCCATGGAATACTTTTCATATTTTAAATTACTAAAGCAAGAAAAGAAAGCTATATATCATATGCCTGTTTAATTTTCAAACCAAGGAATACTGATATTGTTAAGACTTAGAAGAATAAGAAGTCATTCTTCAACTATTTTTTCACAAAACAAACTAATCAGGATCCACTGGAATACATAAGTTGTTGTTTTTGAAAAAGGTAAAATATAGATTCAAAATATATGAGCTTGTTCAAAATTTCAAATTGTTTGACAAAAAATATATCAAACTCATGTTTCATAAAATATTTTTATATTTGTGTAAATAATTTGCTTTCCTTTACAAAGCATGCATATTTTAATAGGCACAGAAGGTATATTTTCCCCATTATTTTCAACTTACAACCTTAGCAGTTTAAGTTTTTTCTTAATCTGCACTTGCTTTTCTCTAGGAACATACATTGCAAAGCATAGAAAGTATTTTGGTATAGTAAAATATAGTTGCACTGGAAATAATGGCAAAATTCTCATGTGTTGTCCCATTTTTACAGGACTTTTTATATAGCAAAATTTCATTATTTTTCAATTTTATTTAATTAACATGTGAAACATTCTGAAATGTTAATGTAATGCTTTATCAATGTAGACATTTTTTAAGGTTTATATATATATATATTACAAAGTTAGGTCCTTGGGGAAAAACAGACAGGCTAATGGCAACATGGAAAAAACAGCATTATAGTTATAAAAAATAGATCACTGAA
>CM072997.1:91783779-91788779 GCA_037038555.1 Rhynchonycteris naso | reverse complement strand
TTTTCAGCCCCCAACAGAACAATGCCACTGAACCACATACAAAATAACAAAAAGCCCCCACCCCCTCCTTTGGGGATAAGGTACAAATGGACACCAGAACCAGAGAAAATTATTTAAGAACATTACTTGAACAGCAAATGCACTGTCATGCATAGGACTTTCTAGTTTAGGGAATCTCAGTATTATAATTACTGGTAGTTTGGTTGTTTCAATGGTCTTAGTTTGTCAGGGTGTTATTAAATTTAATTCTTTCAAAATGGATGTAAAAATATCCATGCTTTTGCTTTTCTGTCAAATTTGTTGCATCAAGCTCCCAGAGAAGGTAAGACACACGGGGATCCTCTATATGTCATGCCATTTCCCTCCCTCCTCCCCTTTCTTCTTTTCTTGAAATTAAGTGCTAAGTGCTCACGTTCTGACTTGTATGCAGGCAGCTGAACTTTGGGAATCCCTAGTTGAGGGCGGGGCCGCTGATCTCAGAGCACACCTATACATGCCTGCGCTGGGCGGACAATAAAAGTTCACGTGATGCTCTCAGAAGATCTCACACACCAACTCCTTTCCTTTCCCCAAACAGGCATATATGCCAGGGCCTGAAGGACACGGAATGTCTTTCTTCCCTTTCCATAGCCCCTCTTCTCCCTCTCCCCAACCTTGTAAGTAAACAATTTAGCTGCTTATTTAATGTGGAAAATATATATATTGTTTTCACAGAGCATATTCCACAGATACCTTATCTTCCGCAAGGCTCTGGCTCTTTAGATCAATATTTATCCAGTGCCCGGTGTTCTTTACTATGGCTTTTCCTAGTTCCCGGGGAATTTTAATGATCATTAATCAATTTACTCTCATTTTTTTCTTTTCTCAAACACTTCCTCATATGAGTTTTTAATGAGTTGTAAGGGCACCGTACCAAAGATGAAGGATTAAGTTTAATAACTAAATTTCAGAAAACTGATTTTAAAGTGTGATAAAAGTTGAATGCTTCGGTGTTTACGTTATCGTGCTTCTCTAAATGTCACATCCTAAGTTCTTCAGGACCCTGTTCTGTTTTACATGCAAATATTTCTCTGTCTGCTAAACATCTGGTCAGTAATAGCCTTCACCTTACAGATAAGTGGGCTCCGACAGCATTGGCTTCCTTTGCTCCATGCAATTGGAACAGTAGAATTATGACTGGGTTAATTAATGCTTATAGAAAGGTGGAGAAAATGTACTTAACTGGTTCTTTTTTGCTTGCTCATAAAATACATTATGATATTTATTAAGTCTAACATACCCATATATTATTTTCTTTGATCACCGAATTTTCTTTATGATCATCAAATATATCTTTAGCTTTTATATCCCTTCTATGTCTCCAAGTTACTCCCATCTTATTTATTCCTCCTGTTGTATACTTTTGACAAGAAAAGAATGCATTTTCTCACAACCCTCTAGATTCTTCTACCCATCCAGGTTGGAGTCAAGATAAACTAATGAGCCATAAAAATGCACCAGAACACTTGGATATGCTGAGGCCATTTAATCTCTTGAAGCACAGTGACCCCTAGCTAGTAGCTGAGTAAGGGGTTCCAGGTTTACGTGCTGTCTGACCAGTCCATGTGGCCTCTCTGATGGGCCAAGTTCAAAAAGGAAGGGGAAGAGAAGAAGTAAGCTTGTACTAGGAGTGGGGCAAACTTGGCGATGTGGATGTTTCCATCTCTCACATATTTTATCTTTCTGGTGGTTCTGGGTTCAGGCTGCTTAAATTTGAATTTTAGTTCCTCTACTTACTCCTCGGTGGCTTTTGACAAGATATTTAACCCACCTCAGTATCTTTCTCTATTGAGGTGGGGGGATGGGGGTGGATAATAATGGCATCTATTGTGCAGATTGAAAACAGTCCAGCCTGACCAGGCAGTGGTGCAGTGGATAGAGCGTCGGACTGGGATGCGGAGGACCCAGGTTTGAGACCTTGAGGTCGCCAGCTTGAGCACAGGCCCATCTGGCTTGAGCAAAAGCTCGCCAGCTTGGACCCAAGGTCGCTGGCTCCAGCAAGGGGTGGCTCAGTCTGCTGAAGGCCCGTGGTCAAGGCATATGTGAGAAAGCAATCGATGAACAAGTAAGGTCTTGCAATGAAAAACTGATGATTGATGCTTCTCATCTCTCTCTGTTCCTGTCTGTTCCTATCTATCCTTCTCTCTGACTTTCTCTTTGTCCCTGTAAAAAAAAAAAAAAAAAGAGAAGAAAAAGAAAAGAGTCCAATCATGTAAAGCCCCAAGAACATGGCATACAGTAAGTGCTTAATAGATGCTAGGTGTTGTTGTTATTGCTAGTATTTGCTCAGTCCAGGGACAGTTTTAGGTAACAGTGGGTTTTGTATATTTTTCTCATATTATAATTTTGTGACTGGATCTTGTAATTTATAGTAGTCACAGTGAGCCATTAAAGATTTTGTTCTTTCTCTATTTCTAAGTTTGGCAAAGGGCACTAAAAAGTCATAACACTGAAGAATGGAATGGAAAATTTAGGAGTTTGGAGATACCTGTGTGGAACATTAAACTCGGCCAGTGCTGCCACCCTCTAAGGTGGGCAACACATTTCCTTTGCAGAAGCAGTAGTTAAAGGTTTGAGATAAGAGACTTATTGAAAGTTCATGCAACTAAGTGGTGAAATTGAGTTTTTCATTTCTCATTTGTCTGACCTCAAAACGCGACATCTTTCCAAATGCCGCATTACACTTTTTGAAACCCTGCACGCAAGGTACATGCTAAAAAGAGATTTTATGGTTTTTGACATTTATGTTGCACACATTCAAAAGAGATAAAAATAGACTCCATGCTGCTGATATAATTACTAGAGGCTATAAAAGCCACGCAAAAATCTGGAGAGGGGGCGTGGGAATAGTCAGGGAAGAACATAAACAAGAAAGCGGTGACACAAACTAGGACAACACGCTGTCCTTCAGCCCTTCACGGGACTCCCACAGTCCTGGTAAAGTTCTGCCACCTAAGATCAAGCCTTCATTTTGAACTTGGAAACCTCCCCATTTGTAGGCAGAGGCAATGCCAGCAAGCCACAGGTGGGCTCCACATGAGCAGGTGAGAAATGTGACTAGAAAGGGGCGGCTGAGGGTTTGGTGCCCCTAAAAGAGCCCATCAATCCTAATTATCCTGCCTGGGTGTGCTGCTTATGTCCTACTTAGGTATTTATCTTTGAGCCAGGCAGTCTAGGAGAGTTTTAGACAGATGAGCGTCCATGCCTTGGAAATCGCAGAGAAAGAAAGTGAAGCAGTGTCAGGAAGACACTGGCTGAGCTCTGAGCCACCTGCATGGTGGTGAGGCAGCCAGCCATATGCCACAAGCACCTCTGCTGCAAATCAAGAGAAACCTGAGACTGAACTTCTACACTGCACCTCAGAAGGGAGCAGGCAGGGGAGGAAGCGGGATTTGGAAGTTTCCGTAAAATCTGGACACAGAAGACAGGGAGAACTAACTACTCAGGAAAATGAGCTTTGTTATTTCCTCCTGGCTCTTGTCTCATTACCATTGTAATGTTTAAAATATAAGCTGAAGCCCATACTAGCATAACATCCTAAATGACAAACAAAAATCAATGACAGCCTGACCAGGTGGTGGCGCAGTGGATAGAGTGTCGGACGGGGATGCAGAAGATCCAGGTTCGAGACCCCGAGCTCGCCAGCTTGATCGCAGGCCCATCTGGCTTGAGCAAAAGCTCGTCATCTTGGACCCAAGGTTGCTGGCTCCAGCAAGGGGTTGCTGGGTCTGCTGAAGGCCCATGGTCAAGGCACATGTGAGAAAGCGATCCATGAACAACTAAGGTGTAGCAACGGCAACGAAAAACTAATGATTGATGCTTCTCACCTCTCTCCGTTCCTGTTTGTCTGTCCCTATCTATCCCTCTCTCTGACTCTCTCTCTGTCCCTGTAAAAAAAAACACAAAACAATGACAACACGCACACCTGTACTGTGCACATCTTGAAAAGCCCAAATCTTTGCTGTTGGGCTGGCTGTGAGGCAGCTGGTGGTGGCTTACATTCAGACCCTGTTGGATGTAGTATAAGGTGAAGTTTGGTCTTGAAACCTTGTCTCCTCCCTTCTGGATTAGAACAGAGGGGGCGCCTTGACACAGAACTGGCGGCTGCTCTGAGCTGGCCTTGCTTTTGACCATGCATGTGATCATACCCTTCAACAAGCAGTGACTGTGAAACCAAATTATCATTCTTGAGAAAAAGGACAAAAACAGGGATAAATAATCACTAAAGGTTACAAACTGAGTCAGGGCAGTGTGAGGATTAACATGTGCAGCCCTTAAGAGATCTAGCTGAGTACAGGATCTACATGACTGAGATTCAGAGGAGGTGTTAAACTTTGGCACTGCCAAAGTGCTTTAGGAGAGGGTGAGTAACTTACGGTGCTTTGGACATAGAGTCTTTCTGATAAGATAGTTTAGGATAGCTTATAATAGACTTGACTGTTAAGCTATATTGTATTTATTGTAGTGATTCCAATGAAAAACATATACTAATTTTATTTTCAGTTCTTGAAAATCAGAATCATAAAAAGAAGTGAGTGGTTTATTATTACACCGTACTTATAGGAGGTTAGAGTCTAGTGCATTTTTCAAGTTAGCGCCTTTCCCAAGCAATGTTCCAGGTCTCTGGAATAGATGAGTGATTTTAAAACTAGGAGCAGGGAGTCATGGAAAGGAAGAGATAGGGAAAATGCACACAGAGAAAGGACACGCAAAAGAAACACATTTATATTTGTTACTATGAATGAGATCATATTTCTGGCACTTTCCAGAGGTCCTATGGAAGCTATTAGTTTCAATACAGAAATACTAGAGTGAGTAAATTGGTGTTAAATATAAATCTACTTAGGAAGTAATAGCCTATGTACATTCCTTATAAGATTCTCTCAGGTAAATTTGGAAAAGAGAAGACCATTGGAGAAAAAGTTTTTCTAGTATTTAATTCACTGTTTTACAGAATAAAT
>CM072997.1:91496279-91778779 GCA_037038555.1 Rhynchonycteris naso | reverse complement strand
AGCTCTTAAAAAGTATTTATACATCTCTTTTTTGGCATCTTTCATTTCAATTTTCCTCTAGCAACTGCAGTGTGAATTAGACAAGTTTGAAAGTTCTAATTATTTTTTTTCTTGGACCAGTCTTGATTACTTCTATCATGGTTAATCCTGACTCAACTGGGGGAACTTTTGTGAATTCTTTGATATATTGTGTATTTGGCATAAAAAATTATTACATTATGTAAAATATAATAATTATGTCATTAATATGTTTGGTGGGATTATCCAATCGCTCTTGCATAGTCATTGGTACAGTGAACGGGCTTAAGCTCTAGTACTGTATGAGAATGCACACAAGCAGATTTCAGAATCAGATAACATGGAGACTTATGCTCACTGTGCCAGTCTCTCCTCACTGACTCTTCTCTCATCCTGGGCCAGCCTAGGGATCCAAGAACCTGCTTCAGTTAGAAAGGAGTCACCTGACTACTAAGTGTCCCTCCTGTCTATTCTCAGTTACCCAATCTCTCACAGTCACCAACAACCAGAGTTTCCTACTATAGTCCTGGTCAGGGAGGTGTCCCCAAAGGGTCACACATTTACCCCTCGCAGGAGAAATACTTGTAAAAGAAAATGCACTGTCAGTCTCCGTAGGCTTCCTTCCTATAATATCTCCATTTCCAGAGTCTCTTGTGTGCCTTAAAAAAACTCCTTTCTTCTCCTAAGTTTAGGAGGACAGTTTGTAATAACGTAATCTGTAATAATTCCTGGCATGTGTGCAGGAATCCACTGACTGTTAGATTAAGCAATAATCAATACAGAACCCGCTCATAGACATTTTTCACTTGATTCTCAAAACAGTCTTTTGAAGGATGAAAGAGCCACTATTATGATGATTTTATAGGTGACTGACAATCCTCCAAATCACCTGTAGAACCTGGATCTGATTCCGACCTCCAGATCCTATCTGAATCCAGAGTCTCTGTGCTCTTTTCATCACCTCTGGGCTACAAATCTATGTCAGCACACACAGGCCAAAGTAGGATTCTCAGCTATTTAGCAGAGTATGGTAGTATAAGTGAAATATCCTTGTTCATCTGATTCTGTGGGTACATCTGTGCCTGGGCAGGAGAGGGAAGAGACAAGGAGAGGGGAACTAAGGCAAGGTCAAAAGCAACTGAACTAAAAGTGGTAGGAAAAGTGAGTTAGATTTAAGGAAGAGCACCTGGTCTGCAATATGTTAAACATGTGTTAATGGGATAAGTTACGTACATCATTTTGGGATGGAATATGTTTTTATCTTGTTTGGAGGGTTTTTTGATTTTTATAATAACTCATCAAAGTCATAGGCTGATCTTCTATAATATTCACTCTCATCTCCCAATTTATTTGAACATAAAATTCAAGTGGATTCCACACAGCTGTGTACTAGAAACTCATATAAGTACTGTTTTGGTTGACATTCTTTTTTCTATCCCAATTAATGTTCCTCTCAGGATTTGACGTTAGGTATTCAATTAAAAGTGCTCTCTTCCCTCTGTCATGGGGATGTAGTTGGAATACTCATGCTAAGACTAATTTAGAGAACTGAGGTGTAATGTCACAGATCCTATAATATCCATGAGAAACTGAGGCCCTTAGTCTATGGGAACTTGAAATTGGCCTCATACTGCCCATATTTATGAACTATTTTCATTGCTTCTTTAATGTTACCTATGTGATACACATAAACCATCACTACCACCACCATCAGCACCACACACTACGTTACACTTTTCAGGCATTTTATGTACTGGAGTTAAAGTAAAAAAATAAACAAAACAGAGAATTTCAACCAAGCTTTTATAATATTTAAGAATTACCTTATTATGTATTTTCATCCTTGAAATACAAATTCTGAATAAATAGAAAGTGAATTAATAATGCTCACCAGCATTTGTTAGCATCAAGGAGAGACATAGCAAGTTACCTGACTTTAATAAGAATATATCAAGTTCTTGCCAGCTGGATGGGGATTAGTGGTATTGATTTATATCACATCATTCACCTTGGCCATGACACAGATATACTGGATATTATGAGGCTGGGATTTATTTAAAAAATCATAATTTTGTAATTTTGTTCACATTTCAACTGACAGAAGATACAACAAATACATACATTTTCTAAGAGAAAGGAAAAAAAATCCTACCGTTCTTCTGAAATTTAAGTTGGCAGCCCTTGAAAGATCACTGGAAAAAGTCCGTATTTTCTCAGGTTTAACTAAATAATTTATGCATACTTTCACTTTGGCATGATGAAGCAATTTTAGCCTTTAAAACCCACAACTACTCAGGAGGGAAAAGGTCTGGTTCCTGCAACTTAAATAATTTAAACATCCAGGTGGAAATGCTTTCAGCAGTTTCCCTTTTTGAGACAAAGGAAGAAGATTTCAGAATGTTGAGATACCAAGAATAAAGAATTGATAAAAGACATAACCTCGGATGTATTTAATTTAGAATAGAAATCCTGCCATATTTTTTGAATGATGTGGACCAGAGTGAAGGGTGGGGTGAAATGTCTGCTTGCCTGCTGTTTATAGTAAATGAGCACATAGAAAATAATATGCCAGCATAGCCCCAAGTCGTACACATACATATACAGTATACATATATGCAAATAGAAATATCTATAAGATCTAATATAACTCCATAGCTTGTGTCAGCCCAATCCTCAAGCATTACGTAACTATTAGGGGTCTTAGAAAAAGCTTTGTTAACATATATCGTGCTTTCAGTCCTGGCTTCCTGGGTTAAAGAAATGTATGTCTTTGGATATATAACTAAGTAGATTAGGATGAAGGATAATGCAACAAAATGCCACTTCTCTAGGACACAGGACTGCAAAAAAAAAAGGATACGTGGAATTACTAAAATCTTAGAGGAGATCTTAAAATATAAGTATCTGGTTTAATCGGCATTCTGAGGCCCTGGTCTCTGAGTCTTACATCAGATTTCAGAACTGCCATGGGGAAGTTTGCCTTCCCACTTGCAGGTCTGTAAGTGACATACTTGTAAAAGAGCGTGGGATTTGGAACACAGCCCCTATAGATTTAGAACACAGTTTATAATCAGAAAGTTTTGAAGGCTAAAAAATTTCCTGCTGTCTTATACCAAAAGCTGTGTGTAGCATTTAGTGTTGTAATTTCTTGTGGGAAAGAAAAACACCCAATAACTCATACATGGAGCACTTTTTTTTGTTTGTTTGTTTTAATCTTTGTCACATCCAGATGTGGTGGTTCATGTAAAGATAAAAGTCAGCTAAGGTACAAAATAGGGTATCAGAGCTGAAGAGTTGGTTTCCTTTAGAGTTGAGTGTGACAAAAACTATACAGGAAGGGTAAGATTAAATTTTGCTATGTATGTATCTTCTTCTTCTTTTTTTTTTTTAATGAGCAGAGGCTTCATCATTTCCTAAAGGAAAAGAAGTCTTCAATATTCATGAGTTCTAACTCTCCCAAACTTTTGGCCCTGTGCATGACAGGCATGTAACACACTGGGTCCCCTAAAGAGAGATCCTGAAGAAAATAAGAAGAAAGGTTACCCTCTGAGCCAACAGGAAATGTTAAGCTTGGCCAGGGCTGCAGAAAAGAGGGTTGCCGAAACCAAACATCACGTCCAGAACAAGGTCGCTATGTGATGATGATTTCATTCTGCACGTGAAGCTGGATTTGTTTTTGTTGTGGTGGTGCGGGTGAGGGCCACCTAAGTGACGCAGGCCAGAGATACGGAATGGGGGAGAGTGATATTAAACCCTGAGCTGTTAAGGGATAGCAGACATATTATTCTCAATATATTTAAAAAACTGGAACGTCAACAGCTGAGGTATGGAATGTGAATCGTGGTACAGAAAGAGTTTAAAGTGGGGTGGATGGCTTTTTTAAAAATAATTTTCTTTTCTTCTTTTATTTTTCTTTTCCTTTGTTTTTCTTTCTTTCTGGTCATCCATTGACTTTAATTAAGCCCAGCCAGCCTCTTAAGCATGGGAAACTTGGAGAACTTTTTTGTTTGAAGTGACCTTGTTCACAGGCCTTTCCCTACAACTCCTCTCAGCTCTTTTGCAGGGATGAATATTCACATTCCTGCTCTGAATCTTAGAACAGGGTACCTGGCATAAACAGAAAATTTTAATCTCATCTGAAGTGTACTACTAAGAGCAGTTTTTTTTAAAGAAAAGAGAAACTTGCTCTATAATCCACCTAGCTATACTTCTTAACTGTATTATTTTAAATCAATTAATTCAAAATTTAAAATAATAAAATTACTAGCAGAGACTCTAAACTTCCTTATATTAAATTGGGCAGATTGCTTCTCTCTTCTAATTATGAATGTTGCAGTTACAAAAGAAACTGTCATTTTGATAGAGCAAAAGACAATCTGTCTGCCAAAAATGTCCAACCATAATTCTAAAAAAAAGTCATCGGCATCAAGAACATGCTACTTTGTTTGATGTACTGTCTTATTGGAAACCTAATTTGCTTTCAAGCTCTGAGACAACACATAACATAAGTTGTGTGACTAGTTTTTCTTGCAAATGAGAATAATAAGAATTAGGGGACATTTTCATAGCAGGAGTGGACAAGTTTTTTTAAAAAATTCAAACTAAGTGCTAGAGTGATTTTCCTTGCTTTTCTCATGACACTCCTAAAACCAAGTGACGTGACGATGCTGAGCTTTGCACTGGATACTGTGAGTCCCCATGTAAATTGTGAGTGATTGCAAAGTACAGAAAGGTTTATTACCTAAGGTGAGCCCTCCCAGAGTTCCTGGAGTATAAAAGCATTAAGCGTATGTTCTAACAAAGTCATAAAAATCAATAAACAGGAACCCCCCACCTGTGCAATGGCCCCAGTGTTAAGTTTTATACATGTAGTAATAGTGCATATCAATTTTCAGCACCCTTCCTACGCCAGCTATTACAGGGCCTACCACCACCGGAGGGACGGCAAGAGCTGCACCATTCATCCATCCCACGGACTTGTCTGCATGCCAGGCCCATTGCATCACTGTCACTTTTATTCTATCTGCAACTGGACAAGGCTGCAGCCCTAGCTTCTATACACCCACTCAGTGCAGCAACAATCGCAAACTGTGTGCCTCTGTTTAAAGAGTTTACAAGTCCTCCTGAAAGAAAAACAGAACCGTTGCATATTAATGCCCCAGACCCCAAAGGATAACACAATAGAAAGGGGAGAGACAGGGCCCTGCCACTGATATGTGACCTTGTCCAAATGCTGCCGTCTCTGTCTTATCCACCAAGGTTTAAAAAATTATCATGCATGCTCAACAAGTACCCAGATGTCCAGGTTTCTACAGCAACTAGTTATAATCTGCATGCTCCTTAATGGACAAAGTATTCAGAAAGCACAGGTCACCATTTTATTACATGCCTGGTAACATATGCTAAAAATTAGGCTCTAAATATGCAGTATTTTCACCAGGTTATACAAATAACTGCTAACATCACACTTATTTCATAATTAAAGGAAATCCTCCCATCCTACCTCCCCATTTTTACCAATAAGGCAGAAAATATCACTGAATGTGTAACCTTTGTACCATATCCTCTCTGGCCCATCATTGCTCTGGATGAGGTTGGCTAAAGGGAAGCTTATTAAAATCCCAGCCACTTGTTGCTGAAAAAAAGTACAGTAACTTGGGGAGATAGTTCACTTGGGGCATTCTGGAAAAATAAAGAATAAAAGGGGGAAAAAAGCCTCATTTTAATTATAATCCAAAGATAACTGCTCTGGAGTAATGAGGAACATTTGAGAAGAGAGCCTTTATTTGGACACAAGACTCCGGTGAATTTCTTCTTTCTTGTAAATGGTTCTATTGGTCATAGTTTCAATAGGCCTGAAAAAGAAACCACAGCCCTCAGTGATGACTCTTCTTCCCCCTTCTCCAGCAAAATAACAAAACAAAAAAAGTGGGGGGGTTATCTGTCTAAGGTTGCCTTTGATAGTGCTCACAGCACGGAAGTGCCACTCATGGGTACTTAAAGCTGTGTCATTTAGGAGCACAAAAATAGAATAAAGTTGTGCAGCAAATGAGAAATTATGATATAACTCAAGTGCTGTGGCATGAAACAGGCAAAATGGGCCATCTAAACATTTTCCAGAACCAAAAAAATAAAAATAAAGGACAAGGAAAATGCAACTCTTGTCTGATTTCCATGAAGGTGTGCTTAACTCTTCCTAACTTCAGTGCGATCGCAAGCAGAGTCGCTATGGATATTAAGAGCAAATTAGACATTTCTAGCAAAGCAAAGAAAGTGAAGCGCTGCAGTTGTGAACAGCTGGCATACAATAGATAATTTAAGGGAAAGTGACCCTTATGTATAATTTTTAACTGAAGAACTGTCAGGCTCCATTAGTTCCAAAAGGGCCTGCCAGGACCAAGATCGGTTTATAGGAGCATTGTATTAGAATAGTTTCTGAAAAAACAGCGTGAAAACATAATATGGGGATTCAGTAAATTTAGTGTTTTTTTAAAATTGTACACATTATTTGTTGTACTGACATCAATGCTCTCTGCCTGTGTGTTCAGAAGGAAAAGCCCAATTGGGTAGCAAGTACCATGGCAAACAATTTGTGAAAAACCCTTCTGAGCAGTTGTACTAGGTTCAATAGTAACCCCCAAAAGTTAGAAAGGAAAACCAAAATCCTGGTTGTCAGATTGATTATTCACTGTTTTACTGAATGCTTATGACTCAAAGGTCTTGAAGAAAATAGGGCAAGGAGCAGAAGAACTATATACATCAAGACAAGCAGAGTTCTAGTTAGGAAGGATGGGAATTCCCAGACAGTGTGGGAAGGACGTGACACACTCTTATTGGGGAATATAACATATATATTTCAAAAGTGATAGCCAAAGCTAATCAGAGAGAGAGAGAGAGAGAGAAAGCGGTCACCTCTTCCTCTTCAACCTGACTATTCAACAAAGCAAATATGTATTAAAGCTTTCTTGGCAACAGGGTTATCTAACTTAAACACACGGCAGAATGAAAATGATATATAAGTGGCATGAATTCGTGGCAGAGTAAAGGAAAGATTGCATACTCAGGGAGGACTTCATGGAGAAAGGAGTAGTGGAGCTGATGGACACACACAATATTGAGCTTGGTGCCTTGTTGCTCAGTTAATGGTGGCTATGTTCAGCATCCAGTGAAAGGCACCGTATTTAATTTTGCTGTGTGATGTCATGCAGTTTAAAATCATGTTTGCTTTACCTCCCACTGTCCTTGGGGGGAACTGCTTGATGTTGTCTTGTTGGTATTCTTTGGTGTAAATGTTTTGAGAAAATTTCAGGCACTTATAGCCCAAATTAATGGGAGTTTTGGCATCCTCTTTGCCTTTTAATGTTTCACTGATGTGGAATTAATCTCTCTATTTAGGTGGTTTGTCTTTGCTACAAATATTAAATAATCTAGTCAACATCTTTATATATTTAAATCTACCACTTTGTTATTTAGAAAGACAACTATTCACTTCCATAATTATAGCCACTTAAATCAGTCTACTAATCAGATAACATAGTTGTGCTTTACAGGTATTACAGAATATTCTTTACTAGACACTATATTACAAACAATCATCAGCTTGGCTATAAACGGATTTAAATACTAATGTATTTTTTAATTTGTTTCATAACTTAAATAAGCAATCAATGTACATTCATAAGCATAATTGTTTTTTTGGCATCTGTCCATTCATTGGGTCCACCTTGACAGCTCCAGCAAACACATTAGCAAAACTCAGTAACCACAATACCCGAGGAGGAATCATCAGTGACATCCTCTCAAATACAGATTATGTGTTAAATTATCTTGATATCGAGAAGTTAAAACCTCTGTAGCTTGCCACAATGTCCCCCTTCCAGATGTTCCAGACCTGGAGTTTGATAGGTATTTCCCCCTCGAACACCATTGTGGCGTGGCCATAAAACAAATCTTAATGAGGTGATAAATGTGTTTACTTTCAATTAGGTGAGCTGCGTGATAAGATAACTTGAAGGACCACTTTCCAAGAGTAAATATGGATAGCATTCACCTGCCACTTCCACTCTGCTGGAATTCTAGACATAAGCACAACTGCAGCAAAACACCCCACTCCTCCAACACACCTTTCTGTTGGCTAATTTGGTTTTGCCTATGGAAAGAGTAATGTGTAAGCGATTTTTATAACACCTGTGCACTTCAACAAGTCTTAGAAAATCTGTTCTAAGACTTTTTGTTATTATACAACTTGACCGCAGTATTTCCCATGTTACAGTACAACTGTTTTTGTGTTTGTCTGTTTCCCAATAAACTGTGAGAGCCAAGATTTTGTTTTTCTCATCTTTGTGTCCCCTGAGGCTAGTACTATGCCTGGCCCGTGGTTGCCTGGAGCTAGTATCTTTTGAATGCATGGATTTTGTTGTTTTCTAGAGACAGTGGACCAGCTCTTTTAAATCCTAGACATTTTCCTTATGTGGTAGGAATCTTATATCTAGTCTAATGTATAAAAATTTGATATCATACTGCCTTTTGCCAAATAGGACAATAAAAATCCACTAAGAGCACAGCCCACTAACATGCTCTATACTTATTTCAGTTGACCTTCCCACAGGGTGACTTCGGCATATTCACCACAAAGGTACATGGTTTGATTTCACACAAGGAGACTGTTATCAATGGGTCCTTGACAACTTCCGAAAACAGCTACTCTTAGCTGAACAAGCAAACATGTAACTGATAAAATCGGGGAAAAAATGAAGGCCAAAATGGCAGCCTCACCACATAACTTGCATGCATTGTAAAATAAAGGAAATGTGAATACAAGGTAACTTATTCAGTGTCACTCGTACATATTTATAGTTTAAAAATTAGTCAAAGTTTATGTCCTAAGGTTGTACCTACAGGAAGCCAGATGTGCCTTCTGCATGTGACCTAAGACAGGCCTAGAGCAACAACTAGATAATTTCTCGCTCATCCTCTACACCGTCGATTGCGGCAGCTTTCTGAGGTGAGAGAAACTGACAGCACTAACTCTCCAGGGCAGAACTTTCCAGTCAAGTGGATCAACGGACTGAAAATCTCTTATGAATAGTCATTAGGCCTTCATTACAAACCCCTCAAAACCCAGTTCTCTTTTTGCAACCAAATGCCTTTTGTCATCTTCACAAGGTACATCATTTAATTACCAATTGATTTCTTTATATATGACAACATGTCAGATAGCAAAATACAGTGTATCTCCCTTAGGGGGGAAGTCTGTTAACTATCAGTATGCCAGATTATGGAATTATCTGAAAAACAGGAGCCCTGCAAACTGTTTCTTCAATTTAACTCCTTTTTCTAACATCTGAGTTTCTTTCTTTGTGTAGCAAAAATCCAATTAAAAAAAAAAAGAAGAGAAAAGCTAATGAGAATCATGATGGAGCCCTCCCATACCCTAAAACACTTTTAAATTAGTGAGAATACATTTTAAGCTTTTTCTGTGTGGAAAAATGAATAGTCAACAACATATAGAGAATATGTAGTAAGTTCCAAAGTACGGCTACATAGGGAACGACCATAGCCCGTCTTCCTTCATAAAGAAACAAAGTCAAACAATTGTTCTCATTATACCGAGAATTTACTCAGCTTCTGACTTAGCTAACGCAGTGACTCTTCCGCTGCGCAACTGCTGCCTGATCATCAAGTCAGTACTGTGTTAATAAGCTGAATAATAAGGGAATTTCAAAAATGTACAGGACTATTATACCATAACAATAAAACCTCAAACGGAGTAAACCAGGGCAGTGCTGAAGGTAGGCGTCAGAAAATAAAGAAAGCAGTGTTGCAGCAAGGCACTCCATTGTGCAGTAGGGGAAAGCCTGCCTCTTTCATACACAGAAGCCACATTACATGAGTCCGAAATGTTCTCAGAGCGTCACTGTGACTGGTTGTGCTAGAACCTGGCACTGACGGGCACTGAAAGCTGACATTATACTGTAGGATGTGCTGCAGGTGCGCAGGCCTGGGAACGTGCTCTAATTACATATTTTCCTGCCGTGCCACAATTAAGATCGCCAAAATAATTGCCAGTTTCTTAATCCCTTTCTAACAAGACTGACATAAGGAATGGTTTATTTTTCTCTGGTTGTTTTGAAAGTGTTCCTCAAGATTTTGGTTTTCTATGGAACTACATAAAACTAATTCTTAGGTTTAGATGTATGATTATAACCATTGTTAAAAAAAAAAAAAAAAAAGGCCTGTCTTTGAATTGTAGTTAAACTAAAGTAATATTTTAAAAAAAGTGAATTTTATAATCTGGTAGGTAGTTTAAACATTTTTCTTCTTAAAGAAGGTACACTTTCTTTTAGAACCGCATATTTCTATTTTGTGAACTGTTCAAATCATGTGGGAAGTTAAAATATGCTTGGGGGAAGGGAGCAGACCATAGGAAAACAGACAAAATAGGTGTCTTCACTTAGTTAGCAATGGTTCTTAACCTTTTGGGAGGTCATAGAGCCTCTTAAGGATCTGATTACATGTATAGACCCAGTGCCCAGGAAAATGCATCAATGTTCAAAATGTTACATGCAATTTCTGGTGGTCCACAGATCCCTTAAAAATCCTTTAATGAACTGCAGGGAAAGAACTCCAGTCAACTAACAAACATTGCAACTCTTTATACACCTCCCTTTATCCATCCATCTTTGCATCTTCTGAGCCATCTGACCCTTATATGAGGGATATGGTACTGACCACCAGCATCAAGAACCAAGTTGGTGGGGTTTATATTCCTAACTAAAACCCATTTATTTCATTATCATTTGTTGCCAATTTCCAATTTTAGCTGGGCTAATTGGGCAAAGCTGACTCATTGAGCAAGTTTTAAGCCAGCTTACTCGCTCTTGCCCCCTTTTTTACAAATCAGAAAGATAACCGTGCGTGCTGATTGAGTACTTAGCAGACAAACTGAAGTTATGTCAAGCGCATTACAATTTAACACAGGCTGAATGGTAGGGGCAGCAGATGTAACTAATGGGGTTAGGGAGAGGAGAAGCTCGAGTGGAGAGGGAGGGGACGGAAGGGAAACAAAAGTGATTGTATGGGTAATAGAGACTTCAAAGGGGGGTTGTTTGGAAGATTTGGGGGGGGGTCTGGTGAAGGGAAAAAGAGGCACATCTGCCTATAGAGGGGCTAATACAGGAAAGGAAAGGCCTGCCGGGAGAGAGAGCAGGAGAGCAGAATCAAAGGCAAGGAAGTGTAGTGCTGCAGAAGAAAGGAAGCTGATTCTGTTTACGGAGGTCGTGACACAAGGCCCCGCACCGCTGGAACTGTCCCAAATCGTCCTGCTTTGAGTGTCCCGTCCATGAGACATCTTAGTAAATTGGAGACACAAAGTAACTGCAATCACTTCGTCTTGGTGTTCAAAATAAAACAAATGGATCTTGATGTCTGAAAAATCTTTTTATCACAACACTGATGCGTGTTTTAAGTATTAAGTGCACCTTCACCTTTCTTCCTTACGTTGGATGTTTAAAAACACCATCTGGTAAAAACAATACGCTCTCTGAATGAACAACTAAATTTGAGTTTCCTGATGAAAGTGAGGAACAGGCGGACAGTTTCCTTTGTTTCATGGAGTACTTTGGTTCTTACTTGAGGAGGCAGACCCCTGAGTCCCAATGGTGGGGAGGCCAGGAGAGGGAGAGAGAAATGCTGCAGGACAACAGGGAGCGGGAGGAAAGAGCAAAGGCCACATCCTTAAAGCAGCATCAAGGAGGAATGCAGGGTCCAGGCCCAGGCTGTGCTACTAAAAATCATGCCATATTCTGGGGAGCTGTTTCCACCACCAGCGGCCAATTCCTGATCTTACATGGTGAATGCTACTCAATTTTTTTTAAAATTTATTTTTATTTTATTCATTTTAGAGAGGAGACACACACACACACATACACAGAGAGAGAGAGAGAGAGAGAGAGAGAGAGAGAGAGAGAGAAAGAGAAAGAGAGAAAGGGGGGAGGAGCTGGAAGCATTAACTCCCATATGTGCTTTGACCAAACCAGTGCAGGGTTTTGAACTGGCGACCTCGGTGTTTCCAGGTCGACACTTTATCCACTGCGCCACCACAGGTCAGCCACTGCGCCACCACAGGTCAGGCGCTACTCAACTTTTTTAAAGGCCAGCTCAAGCTTGTCCTTTCTCACAGCTCTGCTGACCTGTGTCAGGAGAGAGGATAAGTCCCTCCTTGCACAGAAATGAAATCAAGGACGTACGCTGATGATTATTTGATTCATTCTATCAGTCACTCAACAAACATTTATGGCTTCCTTGACTGTCTATTGACTACTGAATATTTACTGAACATTAAATATTTGAACTCTATAATTTGTCAGGCTCTGCCCCATCGAGCTGTTCTTTCTGCCAGTGATCCGTGAGGCTCTGTGAGGCCTTACCTTTGGACTGTTGGTGTTCCCTCAGTACCTGGCACCTGGAAAGTAGCTAATATTTGTCAAATACAATAACAAATTGGCTGACCATAAAATAACTTCCCTGTTGGCAGGTTTGTAGTAAAATGCTTCCAATAGATGTAAGCTTCGAAAAAGTGGTTTTCTCATATACTGTAGTATACTCATTAACAAAACAACTTTAAAAAATGTTGCCATTCAGTTCCTGGTTTAATCACAATCATAATATTGGTAGCTTCTTTCCTGGGCATGGCCCATATACCAACTTCACATCGTCATCTTTCACAGAGCATGCTAGGTAGCGTCTGTGGATTCATTTTTGATTGATATAAATGCCAGCAGTGACCACTGGGCATTTCACAAATACTGGTGAGACTCTGGTCTGCTGATCTCCTGAGTGCCTGCAGACTCTCTGTTAGACACTATTCATACTGTTCTACACCTACCCCATAACAGGCCTTTTTTTTTCTAACCCAATTTCCTTGACCTGTGTTTTCCTTCTAACCAGACTTCAGAGACAAAAGCAGAGCAGTAAATCATTTTCTTAGAAAAACACCATCAGGCTCTTTTGGTCATTTGAGCTGTTATTTATATGCTTTACCTGAAAAGTTATTTTGAGATAATGTAGCTCACTAAATTATATTTTTCTCATTATCATGATTACTTCAAAATGATCATTAATTTGCTCTTTGGCTTTCTTAGTGGGAAAACATCAAAGAAATGTTACGTTCTCCCTAATTTAACTTTTCTCAAAAGGTAACTGATTTACAAACAAGTTCTTGTGCCTTGTAAGTAAGAGCCAGGCATGTCAGCTCATTTGATACATTTTCAAGGGCTACAGTGTGGAAATGAAGCTCTCAGAAGCTCCTGTGTGATCCACAAACAACTTCAGGCTATATTACATGTATATCAGATACAGAGACCAAACCCTGTAAGTTGCAAGCAACCTGCCATGCAGAAAGCTTGCTTGGCAATGCCTTAAACAGCTTATTTAAATTGCAAACTTTCCAGCCACCACTTACAGGTGATTTTGAAAGTTCATTATATAAACTAAAGAGCTTAATCTCCATACTTTATTTCTGAAATTGTATATACATTATCTTTGAAAGGTGCTATTTCATCTCTCTCTCAAAAGCTCATCAACTTTGTTAAGAAACTGCCTTATGAGAAAAATGTATTGAACACATGCATGAAACTTCAACAAATATTTCAACTTGAAGGCAAATAATGCTAGAGACATGGATAGGAATTTCCAGGATGAAGTTTTGCCTTGAATAGAGATCACATGAGAAGCATTTTGAAGTCATAACTTTATAGTGTAAGATGATCAAAGCCAAGTATTAATACTTTTTTTATCAGTTCACCTTCTAAACAATATTTCAGTAGATTTCCTTTCACACAGTGATATTTGTAATAAATGTTCTGCCTTTGTTTTAAAGTCAGTCTGTAGAAAGATGACATCAGCTTAGCAAACAATAAAGTGCCTGTAATATTGTCTCCAGAGGGCTGTTACATTTACTTTGTAGCAGTAAAATTCAATTTTCAAAAAACACTACATGAATGATGTTAGGTTATTAACCCTATCACCACCGTAAAAATATCATCATTGTGTACAGAATGTAGGTCACTACCTAGAAGCCAAAAGTTGCTTTTTTTTGTTAAATAATCCATTTAAGCTTCTTTTCTCTCCTGTTGCCTGGGTTGTGTCCCTTCTTTTGAGGAAAAAATATCCCAGCATTTAGTCAGCAGGCTGGAACCAGACCCCTACCCTTTTGATTCCCAGGCTCTCTGCTTTTGTTGTTACCCTGCTGCACCTCCCAGTTTTAAAGTAAACCTTTGCATCTACTTTTTACCAAAGTCTGTTCTGTGTGAATCAAAAACTGGTGAATGTTGTCAGGTTTCTAAAATGGTGGAATCACATCTACCTCACATTTCACTCCCAGGACAAAAAGAAAAATAAGGATGTGTCCCATTGCAAAGCATGAATCACTCTGGCATGTCAAGATCTTGAACACAAACACTTTATTTCTGGACCTGACTGAGTCTCACTTGCTATGCACGAGGAAAAACAGGATATACCTGATAAAAGCCATCAAACCTGCAAGGTTTAGAGAACAGGGCGCTTAGAGACAGCCCATCAGCATGCAAAGAGTTAACTAGTTAAACTTCTACAAACCCCCACAGCAACTTTCCAAAAGCTGACAATAAGTAAAAGAAGTGCTGGTTATCCATTTTTTAAAGGGATGGGATTGGTTTTAGAAGAAAGGGAAAGAGGATCAAACACCTCAATGCAACAAAAGGTTGTGTCAGAAGGCCCTCAATCACAAACCTCCTTCAACAACAGATATTCCAACCTTCCAAAGCAGTTACCCAGGCAGCACAGCTAAAAAGTTCCATGAAATGAAAAGAACAAAAACCAAAGGGACAGAGGTAGTTATTGTCATGCACACTCCTCACTTCTCTCGCTCTCTCTTTTTTCTTAGGGGGGTGGTGGTGGTTGTTTGGGCTTTTCCCTTCCTCATGAAACTCTCGGAAGCTGTTAGAGAAAAGTGATGGTGTGGTCTCTGAAAAGAAATCCCCCATGTGTAAGCTGCCTCCTAGGTGGTGAGGTGGGCCTCGCGGGTATTCTGTAAGAAACACCTGATGAATGGAGAGATCGTCCATATGAATACTTCAAAAGAGTCATCTGAATGTCTAAGATAATTATAGTCCTGCAAATATTGTCCATGTTCCCTTGAAAACACTTGCGGTGTATGTGTGTTTTTTTAATTGATGGTGTTTCTTTTCTCAGACAAATTCTTCAGCACACAGTGGATGTAAGTTATTTGCATTTTCTGTGTTGGGTCTTAGAGGTATCTTAACAGCATGTACAAATTTTCCACTAAAATGTAAATTATTAACAAGTCAGAGTTTTCATTTGTTTTATCTCCTGATGTGAGATCTAAATAAGTACGTAGAACACTTAAAATTCTTGCCATTTCTCTGCTTTCTGAGAAATAAATCTCATACATACTGCACAATATATTTTCTTATGCATAACATGCTTCCCTGTAATGGAAAATAAACTTATTTGAGGGGCAATACAGTGTTTCCCAGAGACTTAGTTGTATAAGCAATGAGTATTAATACAAAAGAGAATCTGGTCATGTTTTCTTCTTCCTCCTCCTCATAAAGCATCATTTAACTCTTCATCGTTACCTAGTTTGATACCAGCCATCTCCTTGATTTCTAAGACATAAACTACTATTAGAACCAGATTAAAGAAACTTGGTTGTGTTGTCATAAAAATTTACACACACAGATTAAAGAGTACACAATCAGAGCGACTGAAAAGAGTATGAATAGTAGTTATCCTTCCAACTATAACAACGACAACAACCATTTAAATGGTGCTATATGCCAGTCGCGTTTTATATAAATTCTCCCTTTGTCTTCATCACAATCCATTTTACAGATGAGGAAACTAAGGCTCAGAGATGTTAGGTAGGTTGTGCAATGTTACAGGTAGTAAGTGGTAGAGCTAGCAGTTTTGAGTGTGCACATGCTCTCAACACCATGCTGTATCAGAATGAAGGGAAGGCAAGGAGGACTAATGGAAGGTGGGAAGTGCTGGGGTCTGCCCGGTAGGTGTGCATCCCAGAATTTATACGGCACAGAAGAGTCCCTGAAGCACTGAGAGAATGATTGCATAATGAATGTCTGAGCTTACCTTGGAAAAGCAAGAAAAAGTATTGGAACAGTTTGGAAACAGTTGGATGAAGAGGTGAGACATAAAAAGGGAGCAGTCGGTAGTCTCACTGGAGCCCAGAGAAAATGATGGACTGGTTCACAGTACAGACAGTGAAAAGAAAGTTCAGCAGTGGTGTTAAATTAAGCTGGGGCTGATAGAGTCCTGGGGCGGGAGAGAGGAAAGAAGCTGCAAATTCTCAGTGGGCCCAAGGCCAAAGCCTAAACTAAGACCACGGCCATGAGAATGAAGAAAAGGAAGAGGGTGGATTCAGAATAAGTTGGCCTAAATAAATAAATAAATAAATAAATAAATAAATAAATAAATAAAAAGTGGCGATGCTTTTGGTGACAGACTGGATGTGGGGAATGAGAAGGACAGTAGTGAGACAAAAATAACACTGGGCTTCCCGGTAGGGAGGTCCGTGATAGGGTGGGATCTCCCACTGCAACGGAAAACTGGGCAGATAGGAAAGATAAGTAGGTTTGGCTGTGCTATTTAATTTGCCAACGCTAATGTCAGTAAGTTTTGAGGTCTCTTGTGGGAAGAGTGCTATGTGGTCCTAAAGCATGGCTGGTTTCACTGGTGAATACCTTGACCCTTTTAATAGAGGTCAGTGGTCTAGTAGCAAAATATCAAGAGAGAGGCTGTCAGGTGTGTAGGAAGCCGATGAGGGAGGCATGGATGTTGGACTGCTAGAGCACAGAATGTGCACATGAGGAATGCCAGGAACATGACCTAGAAGCAGGGGTGAAGGATTGTTACAGAGGTGTAGGGAAATCTAACATGATCTCTTCTAGTGGGAAGCAGAGTGAAATGGCCCAAGGAAATACTTCAAGCTAACTCATGGCTACCACCTTATACCCTGGCTTTATCTGTTCTAAGAATAACAGCACAAAAATTCATGATTTCAACTCAGGCAAGGAAAGTTACATTTGTAAAAAACCAGAATGTATGTATACAAAGTGGTCTGGTATGATTCTTTCACTTTCTGGGATCAACTATTTCTCTACTGACTCATCCAGTTTTCCTAAGTACTATTTCTAGGAGAACAGAGTTTATCCATAAGATATCTGTGTTAATTTTTTTTTTCTTCCAATGCCTCCTCTTAGGTTCACCAATATTTACAAACACGCAGCCTTGTAAGTCGCAGAGCCTTGTCTGGGCAGGGGTAAACACAGACCCTCCTTAACATAGAGCACTGGGAAAGGGGGCTATTATTTCAGCTGGGGAGATGCAGAGCTCTGGGATGAGACTGATTGATTCAGACCAGATGGGTGGCCACACATAGGTGTGACAAAAATAGAAACACATTGCAGACATTCCAGACACTGTCCTCCCATGGCCAGGAGGTGGGTTGCCATGCTGCTCCCTTATCTACCTCCTAATGTGCTCTGTAATCAAAGAATGTTCATGATACAAACTCTCCTTCATGTTAGCAGCCAGGTCACATGACACTAGAGTTGCCGTTCCATTTAAAAAATAACATGACCATTGTCCAGGTTTCCCTATAAATAAAGTCAAAACAAAGCATTTCATCTAGTGCTTAAGTATGTTATTATTTGAATTTCCTCTTCCACATGAAAAACTAGCATGCCAGAAACTTTCTCTGACTGTTACCTCCCAGGGAAGAAGAGTATGTTTATAAACGACACTATTATTGTAATCATTGATTAGAATTTAATTCATAGGGCCTAAGAAAGTACCATGAAATAACTAAGAATTCTAACTCAGTTATAGGCACTTTAACCCTGAGTTTTCTGAGACTGAGGACTCCAATAAAAAAGGGTAGGACTTTATGTTAGATAATCATAACTCTCTTTTGAGTCCCCATTTGATGTTCAAGATTTCTTTTGGACAATTTTGGTTCTCATTTCAATAAATTAGTGAATTTTGAATTTATAAACTAAGGTAAGGGTTTATTATCTTGACAATATTGGTAAACAGAAATACAACATTCTTATTTATTACGAGAACTACTTTCTCACTTGAAAGGAAACTCAACAAGCATGGGAAATTTTCTATTATTCAAAACTGAAGTGTAGAAATTATGCACAAATTTGAATATTTATCAAAATTAAAGGAAACTCTCAAAGCTTTCTGTACAATAATATAAAACCTAGAGAAATGGTAAGCACTTAATTACAGCCAGGTGGCATTTAAACAAGTATGGAAGAGGCTTTGTCATAATAAGAGAAAGGTTTTTCTCACCCTCTACCTCAAATGTCCTGCCCTGTTTTGTCCCAGCATGAAGTTTGAGTTTATGCATTCTCACAGAGGCCTGAAACTGTAACCAACTTGTTATAAACCTTCTCAGATTTCACTGCTGTGGGTTAATCTGTAGGTTTTGATTGACATCCCTGGCTGTCTCTCACACTCACTAAGAAGTTCACATATAGCCACCACCTGAAAGGCAAGGAAGACCACTCTTTTCACTGTAACCTCAATTTGCAACTAAAAATGTAATCCCTCAGATATAATTCTGAACCAATGACATAAGAAGAAAATTATTATTTTAGTTTAAAAGCTATACATGATGTGTCATTTTTTTTCTTTCCCCAAATTGCTGGCCCATTGCTGTCATGACACTCTATGGAATTAAAATGCTATGAAAGACTTCTCTCATAAAAGTATTTATTCATTGTTTTGTGTGTCATAACAATTCCTAGAAGTAATGCACTGATGACAGACAGCTCCTGAATCTACTCTGCCAGTAGGCTGCCTCCTTAAAAAATTATTCCTGTGCAGGTGGAGATTAGCATATAAAAAATGCTTTTAATTTTGGCTTCTCCTGGACTTACCTATCTGTCAAACCCATGCATGTGACTGCAGTTAAGTTCAACTTATCTCTACTTTACCACCTCAATAGCAGGTTTTAAATAGTCTGTGCGTTGTTAGTTATTTCTAAACTGAATTCATTTAACTCCCTTTCTCAAGACAAACCCAATGAAATACAAAGACACCAAACTGCTTCTTCAGTTTCTGAGGATCAGAAATAAAAGTGATCATGTCAACGAATCTGGGAAAATGACTTTCTTCTGACACAAGGAAATAAAGCTGCCAGTGCAAACCATCCCTTGACAGCTACTACATGAGATCCCTGTGGTTCTTTCAATGTGGAACTTAGTTTTCATATTGCTTCTCTGTAGTAATATTGCATATTGACTATTTTTTATATTGTCCATCTTTTCCTCAAAATCTAATTTGCCTAATTTTGCAGTTCTCATCTGCACCATTTGATTTGTGCAAACCACAGCTTCAAAGGCTTCGCAGAATTACCGGAAATGAGATGCCGCCACGTTGGTGTGGCAGTGGATGCATTATGGCTTCACGCTTCACTACAGGACGGGATTCCCACTGAGCAGTACCGACCCTGAAGGGGGTCTCAAGGGGTTAACGTGGGCTGACTCCCAAAATAGACTTGCAGCTTAGCACACTTACTCACTTATAAAAAAGAGTAGCAAATAGGTGCATGCAATTTCTATGAAAGGCCACTTCAATGATTGTGGAAAGGTAGAATACTCTCTCACCTTTAGAAGCTCAAGAACACTGGGCACCTTGCCCTTATCAATGGCACCAAGCTGAGGGTGGCACCTGAAAGAACTTTTCCCTCCCACCTACAGCCCTAAGACTGGAACGGGAAGAAATTTCTCACATGACAATAAACCAGCTCAGCCATGGCTGTTTAGCTCAGTTGATAAGAGTGTCATCCCAAAACACAAAGGCTGTGGGTTCGATCCCTGGTCAGGGCACATAGAGGAAGCAAACAGTGAATGCACAACACAACTAAGTGGAACAACAAATGAATGCTTATCTTTATCTCTCTCTCTTCTTTCCTCTGTCTCTCTAAAATCAATCTATTTTTTTAAAAAAGAGCAAACATAAACTAGCTAGCTCATTCTTTTTTCAATTAGCTCACTTTTCTATATTTTCTAGTTTTATTGTTTTACTAAATTCCTGCGTAGTCAGCTGCCACAACTCAGATGATGGTTCAGTATTTCATATATTACCCACTCATTTCACATGGCTTTTCCATAACCAAAAGTCTCCAGTTTTAGGCAGGACAATAGCCAAATGTAATTTTTAAACTTTATCTATTCTTGTCATTTAAAAACATTCACAGGGGCAATGAAACAAAATTTATATATTATCTACTATCTTGGGTAAAATATTGGTCTTAATAATAAACTGTCTGGTAGATGTATGAAACCTGTTCACCCTCCGATTGATGTTTTACTGGCCATAAGAGCAAAGGCCTTACTCTATTTTAAATGTAACTCTATGAAAATGGGCAGCACCCAAGAAAATGCTAGCACAATTCTAGATAAAATATATTGTTGTGAGGCTGAAAAGTGCATGCAAAGCAAGCTGCATTATTAGAATGTTTAAATATTAATTATACTGCTGTGTAGTAAAGATGATCAAGTATGAGTGTCAACTAATTTTCTAAAAGCTGCAACATTTACTTTCATCTAAACTTCCTTTGTTAAACTAAAACTAAAAGCCCAGCAAGTTTAGTCTACTTGCGTGTGTTTATTTTTATTGGTTTCTGCATAATTTTTTTTCTACCATAAACCAACTTTAACCCCTTTTCTGTAATCTCTGCCAGTATAACTCCAATAGCACATCATAAAATTCCTATAATTCTTCAAAGCCACGGAGTTGGAAAGGAAAGGCTTGGGCATTCTGTAACAAACGCCCGATACAAGCTTCAGCCAATTATATTTAACTCTTCCAAACCTCTTTTGTGTGTGTGGATAAATTATAGATTTGTGCTGTGTGGTCACTTTCATTTCCATTCTTCAGTTGTTTTGAGTACGAAGCCAGTTGCATTTGCTGAAGAATACAGTGGTGTTGGTAGACCCCAGCTCTAATAGCTGAGGCGTCGGGCTGACAGATGGGGAGGCAGATGTACTCAGCCACAGAGACGTCTTACCTTCCGCAGAGCCTTTGCTGATGGAGGTGAGGCGGCCTGAAAAGTGGATGCTGACCTGAACTCTGGTGGTGGAGGAGTTAAGCAGAAACACTGCCACTTTCCCCCTCTGTTTCCTTCCTAGCATCTCCTGCTCTCTTAGATCCTCAAACAGCTACTGCTAATCAGGCTGGAGAATTATTCTGAGATTTTTGAGAAGAGACAAAGGCGGAGCATGTGTGTGGAAGGAGACGCTCAGGGTTTCATCCCGTCACCCATGGATGCCCCGCCAGGGTTTCCCACCTGAGACAGATTGCGACGCGTGTTCGGCTCACTCATGCACAAGAAGCAATGCACAAGTTCAGTGTCAAGCCACTTTAAAAGCTCATCGGGTGCATACTTTACTTGTACAAAATACCTTATTCATGACAGAGCAGTGAGGGCCTAGGTAATTACTTGAATCAAGGTGGCCTCAGAAGTGTTTAAATCTACAAGGACACTTCGATCATGAATAATGCAAAATAATTTGCATCTAAATTTTTTAAGTGTTCTTTATTCAAAAACTAAAATGCAGTTCGGATTAAAGTTTGATGAGTGAAAGCTGAGCACTTCATACCCACTGTGAACAGTCTCCTATGTGTGGAAATTATTTCAGACAGTGGTGAAGGGACAAAAGAGGTTTTTCTTGTTTTTTATTGTTTTGTTTTTTTCTTTTAAGTTGTGATTAAGTCATGCTTCTTTTAAGCCTAACTTTCTTAGGTATTGTGATGGCTACCAAAGTAGTTCCCGAACTTGCTTATTTATCAGCTACAAGTCTAAATTTCCATCTAGCCCTTAAGAAATAAATTGAAAGCACTTTCTTAGACCAAGTATAATTTACCAAAGTAACATTTGCATTTAAAGCTAATGCAATGCAACTTTCTTTTTCTCTCACCTATATTTTTTAAATTCACATTCTTCTTCTTTTGGAATCACTGGACACAAAATACTTCTGTTCTCACAAACGCTTAGAATACCCCATATCACTTCCTGGTTATTAAATTTAAACTGTTGGGTAAATATGCATTATTTAATATGTCGCTGGCAAATGTTCAGTGAAAAGCTAAGCAGTGTCAAATGTTAACCCCTACTTTTTTAGAGAAACAAGACTAAAAAGCTAAAAATCAATTAAGCACCCAAAGGCAACTTAATAACCATAGCATTTCAAAATATTTATTATTATCTAAAATAGCTTTTCTTCATCTAGTTTTTTGGAAGTTGAACATTATAAAGACTAATTACTATAGTAAGGCTGAATTATGATGTTTTCAATTTATAAATATTTTTTGTCAGGTGTTTAAAAAGATATAAATAATATTTTTAAAATATTTTTTACTTTTATTTTTCTAAATTTTTATAATCAATAGTCACTTGGGCTGCATAACCTGTTTTAAAACTTCAGTTTATTGAATTTTGTGAAAATTGGAGAAACCACAATTTACGAAACTTCCATTTTTTCTTGGATTCTTTTGCCATGTGGCAGGGAACTCCCCTGGCCCTTCTTTTTTTACCTGAGATAAAAGTAAAGTTCAATTAGAAAATAGGCTTTTCTGGTCTAGTTCCCAGTCATTCTTCATGGCTATGTAAATTTAGACAGTTGAAATGCAGGTAGAAAAGGTGGTAGAAGTCCTTCCAGGCTAGCAGTAGACTGGACCTTCCAAGTGAATTTTCAAGACAGGCCACTCTGCAATCCGTAGCACCTGAGCTTTAAAGGCCCCTGCAAAGGGAAATTATTTTCCTGCTATAGCTCTTATAAAGTATAAAGACTCCCAATTTATTGCATGCTCCAAAGCAGGCTTCTGCTTTATTGGAATTTTAGATGAGTGTGTTTGCCATGCTCTTGGTAAGTGGGTATGCCTTTTTTTTTTTTTTTTTGAACAATGAAAACATTTTTAAACTCATTGAACAAAGATTTCCCCAGCAACAGACCCCCTGCTCAGCAGGTCACCTATCTTTGCGACAGTTTTTCTTTTCCCACGCTAACCCCAGGGCTCATTTGCATAAGGTCTCTGTTGTGACAATTAGTTTCAGGTGAGCTGATTTCTATGCAGCTAGCCCAAGACGATGCACAAGCCCTGGGCCTCCCTGATCCTACTCCTAATTGCGACTGACTGGCACCAGACACAATCATCCTCTTGATTCAGCAAATTGTCCTGCTAGTAGCTTGTTGTGACCCCGCAAAGCACAAATCATATCATGTCAGTCCAGCTTAGTAAACAACAAATAAAATATACTCTGAATGCACATAATGTCTTTCTCATATTTTAGGCACATTTGACTCCATGAATGAAAATGAAAACAAGCCTTTAAATTTGTTATTGGGAGTGGCATTGTGACTCCCCATAAAAACTTTTTAGAAAATGAGACTTCCCCCACATCTAAATTCCATGGCACTATAGCCTTGTCACCTGGGAGAAAGTCCCCAGGTAAAATAACGGGCTGCTTTCAAATTTTCTCTTAGCTTTGTTGTTGTGGAAATAAGTAATATGCTCTTTCATCATCTCTGAAGCTACAGGGTACATCAGTATGCACATTAGCAGAGTTCCCAGTGGTCCCTACTAGACAGGAATGTATTCAGAGCCAATGAAATTTCACATCTCTGCATAGCAACCTAAGTGAAAGAAAACTTCTCTTAATTCTAGGAAGCAAGGGGGGAAATGATGAGTGACTTAGCATTAAGAGAATGTTTAAGGACATTAACTGTCCTTGAAATATTGCTCCCCCACTCTGTCTGCAATTCTGAACTTAACTGTATTATGCGAGTTCCTTCTTCCATGATAGTCTGAAACTGTGCCATCCCCTCTTCTTACTTAGCTACTTAACGTGTCATCTCTATTTTTTCAATATGCTAAAGTGTAAAAGAAAAAAGAACAAGTCCAGTAAATGCTCCAAAAGCCATTTGGCTATTTCCCCTGCTCCCTGTAATATAGGTGTGGTCATTCCCATGGCATCTCTTTCTTCAGGAGGTTGTATGTACATATTCACTTTCCTGACATCCTGTCTAGAACTAAAGGAGATTTTCAGACACACAGCTGCTTTTGAGAATTGTGTATCTTATTTCAATCTGGCTTCTAACAAATATATGATTCCTTGTTTGTATTGCAACACATTGATTTTGTTTTTCTTTTCAGCCACTTACATCTTTGAAGTGAAGATCTTGGAAGGGGGTCAGGGATTATGGAGGGAAACAGAGAAAAGAAGAAAAGGAAGAGGAAAGAAGGAAAGAGAGAAGGAAAAAGTTATTCGCTCAAATTTACTATTGAAGATAATTGCTTTAGGTGCTTATGAAACAATTTTTGCATTTACAGCAGGGGGACTGTCTACCCACCTTCAGATAAACTAATTCTGTACAGGGCTTTTACTTCCTCTGTCCCTGGATACACAGCCTACTCCTGGGGGCACATGGCTCAAACACTTGGGCCAGGGTGTGACTGGAAGGACATACACTAATTTCCTTCTTTTTCTTATGCCTGTTATAATTTTTAAAACTATTTTTACAGTGACATAAAAATTTCATTGCCAAAGGCTTTACATTAATTTAGATAAGGAGGGAGATTAGAAATAGTTGTTGGAGAGGAAGATCTTATATTCTAGAGCCCGTGGAGTATATGTTTAGACCATTCAGAGCAAGAAAGTATTTGAATCCAGATAGATGATCCTAAGTATCAAGGTAAAAAACTGGAGGGATTGACACAATTTGATTCTAAAATACAATCTACCCAAAACCTTTGATATGAAAAATCTATGAATCAAACTAAAAACTGAAGAGAACTTCTGTATAAGCAATGTAAATTACCACCCAGGTTATGTTTTGTCAGAAATGTTTGGACATAATTCTCACTTTCTATGAATTATAAATTTTTTGGAAGAACAGTTTCAAAAAATGATTATGACCTCTGGGTCCAGTATCACTCACCCACAGTGCCTGGATCCTTCAATGGATAGATAACCATCAGGGTTACCTCACCTTGTGGGAAACTTGAAAAAAAAATTGCTCATTCTTATACGCCTCATTCTTACTTTCATTGCTTTTAGCTCCATAACTTTAATTCACTGTTTTCTCTTCTTCCGGTTTCTCATCTTCCTCTTGTTCACTGTTTTCTCTTTGCAGATCTTAACCTCTTCCTCTGTCAGCTTGGGGCTCCATCCCCTCCTGACACAGCTTCAAGTTTCTTTCTTTTTTTAGGTTCCTTTATAAATGGCTTCCTTTTCTACACCACTGCAGTCTGCTGTGGTCCAAGTCATGTCTTTCCTGACTCATTTCCTTTTCCACCTCCACCTACCATGGGTTCTCACCTCATTTTACTTTCCATACATGCCTTCTTTCCCTTTAATACCATTTCTCTTAATACCTTTTAAAATTCAAAGGTTCCTTTTTTTTTGCTACTTTTCTTTCGCTGAGGTAAAACTGGTATGTAACATTGTATGAGATTCAAGCGATAACTCGATCTTTGTACATACTGCAAGTTGATGGCCACAGTAAATCTAGTGACCATTTGTTGACCCCCTTCACCTATTTTTCTCAACCCCCAGCCTTCTTCCCCTCTGACAACCACCAATCTGTTTTCTGTATCTGTGAGTTCTGTTTTGTTTTGTTCGGTTGTTTTGTTTTTGAGATTTCACATATAAGTGAAACCATATGGTATTTGTCTTTCTCTGTCTGATCTATTTCACTTAGCATTAATACCCAATAGGTTCATCCATGGTGTCCCAAATGACAAGGTTTCCTTCTTTTAATGGCTGGGTAATATTCCATTGTATATGTGTGTGCATATCAGAGCTAGAAACAGCCTAAATGTACACACACACACACACACACACACACACACACACACACACACTACATGTTCTTTATCCATTCACCCATCAATGAACATTTAGGTTGTTTCCAGCTCTTACTAATTTCTAGTCTTTCTTTCTAACCATGTTAATTACCTTGCTTATAATCCAAAGTTGTTGATCTTGTCTTCAAAGAGTTTTGTGATTAAAATTTATTTTCCTTTCAGCTCCCGAATTCCTGAAAATATTACTTCCTATGTTTCCATATTTACCACCTACCCCTCTCCTCAAGTCTGCTTGAATTTCTGGCTTAGAGGTTTTATTTCACACTTCTAAATTATTGCTCCCTCTCTAGTATTTCCCACTTCTCTCCTACCCCTGTACTAAAAGGTTTCACTTCTTAAATTACTATGCAGCATTCTCATCTTTTATTTCTCCTTATATTCCTTCTCATCTCTCATAATCTCTTTTCTTAATGGTTCTTTTATTTTGTTACTTTACAGTTATACTCTCCCTCAATCTTATTTTTCCATAAACATCTGCCTGCCTAGTGTATGATTTTTTGCCCCTTTTCCATTTATATAATTTCATTGTAAATTTTAATCTTAGATTATTCCCTACATTATACACGAGTTGTTTTTGTACACGTGTTAGCTTCCCTTAGTAAAAGTCAAGCATTCACTTAAGAATAGCTATCAAAAGTGATTTTCCACCCAAATTAGAAAACATTGAGACAATTCTGCTTGTTCTTAAGAAAAAAGACATTGTTTACGTGAGAGTATCATTACTTCTTTCTTTCTTTCTCTCTCTTTCTCTCTCTTTCTTTCTTTTTCTTTCTTTCTATATGCCTACCTACCTACTTGTCTATCTTATATGACTCTGGAAGGATAACTATGCGTGGAAAGCACTGATGTAAATAAAACCAGAAGCTGCAAGCTTGAATCCTGGCTCTTTCCAGTATTAAGTAAATAGGCCAAATTTTCAATAGTTCCAATGTTTCTGAATCTCAGACTCTTTGTTTAATATCTTCTCTGTCTACCTCCAAGAATTGTTGTGAAGATGAAATAAGATATTTCTGTCAAAGCACTTTGTACAATTTTAAATACTCTATACCCATTAGTTATAGATGTTACTCTTTGTGTTCAAACTGAACATATCTGAAAAATAAAGGTTTATAAAAGTATGACTTTCTTAATCAATGTAATTGTTTTAATTTTGAAGAAGACCAAGTAGTTCCTAGGCTAACATAATTTACATGCAATTAAGTGATTGGGAAAAAAAATTCATGAACCCAATATTCAAAGGGAAGACTAGAGACGTTAGTTTAGTGGGAGATGTAAGAAATGCTATGTTAACTGAAGGGGCCTATATTATTTATTTTGGGTTCTAAAGGATTAATTTTGAGATAATTCAAAAAGTACTTACATAGTTTGCTAGGGAAATAATAGTCAGAGGTCAAACCTTTCTTGTGATTACCTTAAAGGCTACCTTTTCTGAGATACCTGCCTTGAAGAGGATCAAGTCACACATTGACATGTCTGCATACACCAAGCCGGTAAGGAAGGTGGCTGACCCTTCTTCCAGGGATCCAAAGTGATTACCTCATAGTCTTTACATGCATATCTTCTGAGTTCTCCAAAGGAGCTGGTAATCTAAATTTTTAAGTGAAACAGCTCAATTTTTAAATATTGGCAATGAATTCAAATGTGTTTAAAAAACTTTGTGAGCCAGGCCAAACATATCTGTCAGATACGGGTTTACCACTTCTGTCTGATCCCTACCTTTTACAACAAGTGACCTGAAGCCCAGAGAGGTTATGGGACATGCCATGGTCATGCTGAGATTGGACGGCAGGGCAGGGAGAGCCAGCCATCCAAGTCTCCTGAACCAAGTCCAGCACTCTTCTCATTATACCAGGTTGCAATCTCAGAACTCTGCTGATCAACTGGTTTGCTGGAATGGATACTAGTAGAAGCCATGTGGCTCAACCAGGAAGGGCTCTGTCTGCAATCTTCAACCCTCAAACCCTCCCTGACTGCTGCTGCTGCTGCTTGTGTGAAGGTGAATGTTGATAAGGATGCCAGGAGGATAGGCCCTTTCATTCTTTTCTGGCAACCCTCCTGTCCTCCATAGATTCTACCACTGACTCCTCCTTCTTACCACCCCTTCTATCCTGCCAGCACAGGCTCACCTTTGGTAGGAACTCACTGAAGGCCAGGCTGATGTCAATATCTAGTGAAACATTTCTGATCTTTTGGCCTAGTCTCTACAGGAATTACTGGGACACCTCACCTAAAAGAGTAACCCAATCTTTCTAAAATACAAAAAACAGTGAAACCAGAGTCGTGAGTTCGGAACATGTGACTCCATAGTCCAAGAAGCACACCGAATTTCCTGATTCTAGCCATTTTATTCTTGGCATACACAACTGTAACCTGACACTTCAGAGTAGAGAACCATTTAGCCTAAAAATAAGACATCATCTCACATTGAATGGGGGGGGGGCTATTTGCACCAACAAAAGAATTAACATTCAAAGCAGCATCCTGGCCCTGATTTGGAGTTGGAAGACTGGGTTCAAATCCCAGTTCTGCTGGCTTTGATTCAATTTCTACCCAACAAGGGAGACGTAGGGTGAGAATAATTCAATTATCTGTTCTCTTCCAAATTTCTAAAAATATGAATGTCCTCAAGGGAAAATACTTTGAAATATTAAATAATCAATTTCAAATTATACAATAATTTTTAAATAGAAAAGGATGTCTAGATAAGTGATCATTTATATTACCATTTAATTCTAAATATTTGAAAATTGAGTAAGAGCATTTTCAGAACCAGGAAATCTGCTAGAATTAAAAAAAAATTGGGCTACATGAATATGTATTCTCTCTTACCTATGCCAGTATTTGGATGAAAAGGAAAACAGTTAAATATAGAGGGATCTAGTCAGTTAAAGTATTCCTTTATGATGTCAACTGTTTCCGGAAACAATAACATCAATTAGCACTGCCTCTCTCTTCTTTCCATTTATTCTTGGCTTACAAAAGTAATTTAACCACCCTCTGAAGAAGAAAAACATATTTTTGAGTTGGTGTTATTTTTCAAAACCTCTGAGATTTTTAAGCTTTAATTTGTCTTATATTCTCACTGACATCTATCTTTACCTTATTATGTAAATGGCACTTCAGATGAACTTAGAAATCTGATTGTGAAATTTGAGGTAGCCTATCTAAGTTTATAAAACTTTTATAGTTGGCTCAAAGGGACACTTAAAAAAAAACAGCAATAATGACACAAGCAATTAAAAACATAACTTTTCTTGAAAAGATCTTTTTATTATATTTATACCTTACCTCTTCCTAACCTTTTCACAATGATCACAAAAATGTATATTTTTTTGGTTTACATTAAAATAGGAATTTCAACAAGCATGGAAAAATGAAATGTCAAAATACTAAAATAGTTTTTAAAAGGAAGAATATAATGTATTTTTCTCAATTGCATTTTTATAAAATAAGAGAATGGCCATTCAAGTGGAACTTTGCAATTAATTTTATCCGCTCCTTATTTCCACATGTATTCTTTTTAAAACTAAAACTACCTTGATCATAGTTTTGATTAGGAATCCTGAAAACAATTAGGGGAATGATCTTTAATATAATAATATATTTTACTGACTGTCTCAGCTTTTTCATTCCAACAACTGAAACAGAGACAATTCTTTGCAGGTTGAAATGTGTAATTATCATGTATCCAAAAGGGAGGGTGTAATTTTCACATCTGATTACAAGGGAAGGGTGTGAGTAAAGTTGACTGGGTAAACTTACACTTGTTTAGAAAGAGCAATACCTTTGATATGAAAAACTCAAAACATGCAAAACACAGAGAAAAATCAAGATTAACATGCACACAACTGAACCAAAACTGAAGTATTTTTCTTGGCCTCGCTACAAAAAAAAAAAAAGTCGGTTCTCCTCAACTTGGATTAGTTGACTTATTTCTGATGATTTTAAGTCTGAAACATTATTTTGCAGGTTTCTTGGTGACTCTACTATCAAAAGTTAGGAAGTCCATGCACTGGATTTAATTTAAAAAGAAACTTCAAATACTTACTATGCTCATGAACCAATGTGGTCGGTTTAAACTAGAGAATGATTTTCATCTCAATAGAACACACTTCCTAAATACAGTCATTGCTTGAGAGGTATGCATTTTTGACGTTTTTATTTCCCTGCTTTTTTTTTTGATTCTGATTTACCTTTGATAAGGTCAACTTCTGCTCATGTGAACTTATATTTTGGACATGTAGAAAGGGATAATATGAAGTGGTAACTATCATTTAGCAAGAAAATTAAAGAAAGACACAAGATTAACACAACAGGTAGAAAAAAGAAACAGCCTTAACAACCAACACATATTAGGAACAATTTTGTATGGTATATAATCATGATTGGTAAGTAATTGTGGTAGATTTTTGAAAAGCCTAAAAAGATTGACTCTGAATATTAAGAATACTTAATATTCCTATTGCATCTCAAAAAATACAGGCAAGAAAGAAAAATAAAGGGAAGGAAAAAAGGAAAGGTTAAGAAATCAATTTAGGAATAGATGATACAAACTTTCTCATGCTAAAAGGAATCCACTAAAATGTACTTAGTTATCATTTTAGCTTCACAATTACATAGAAAGCAATAAATTTGTTGGAATGCTATTAAGTTATATTAGGTTTTCAAATGCAATACTAATGACAAGGCTGAATTTTGGTATACTTTAGAAATCAGGGGTTTATTCTTTTGACAATTTGCCAAGTCAAACTTGAGAAGCAAGAAGTTTGAAAAGATATACAAGCTACCAAATGATTAATATTTAAGAATAACTACAATTAATTTTTTAAGTGATTCTGTTAAAAAAAAAAAAAGGAAAAAAGAACTAGGTTCTTCATTCCTCAATTGACATAGCCTAAAGCGTTTTAGTGATACAGGTTAACTTTTATAAGATCTTAGCTTTATTTCCTTTACAGAGGATTTCACTGAGTCTTACATTTTGCTTTCCATTAAATCAGAAAGCAAAACACCTGACATCAATCTCCTTCCTATCTATTTCAGCGGGCATGCCGACGCCCTGGCTGAATGTATGGGTGGGAGATGAGGTGGGTGTGTCTGGATGGAGAAGAGGTCTGCAGGAGAACTGCTGTTTCTAGGTAGTTAGAGGCTTGTCCATCATAGCACATCCGTGTCCATGGCATACCAATCAATGCTCCGTGCACAGCACATTTTTCACTGTGTTGTTAAGAGTACATTTGCTTATATTTTGCACAATTTTAATTTAATCATATTGATCAAACTGAACACTCAATAAGACCCTAGGCACCTTAGTCTTATTAAAATTAGTCAACATGAAGTAAGCAAGCACGGAAATAATGAAAACTGTTTGGAGATTTAAATATAGTGGAACCCACTTAAATAAATACCTGTTAATGAAATAAATCTATTAAGTGAATTTATTTTCTCTGAACCAAATCAAAATACATAGAGTTATACTCAAGGGGTTCTTTAAATAAATACTGCTTAAATGAATAAGCATCTTAAATGGACATGCTTTTCCTGAAAGGCAAAGAGTATTTTCATGTTCTTTAAGGTTAATTAAAGCAAAAGTCCAGGTTGACTTTTTTTTGGACGTATTGTCATTCTTTGGAATTAAGCAGGAAAAAGTTGCTTGAATAACAATATTTAAATAATATAAATGTTATGTTTCTTAAGGTTAATTGCCTTTGTGTGTGTGTGTCCTGGATACTGTACTCATGGGAGACAAACCTTAAAACAACTGACTGCATAAGTTATCATTTGTTTGGCAACTTGTCCTATGGTATGTTAAATCAGAAAAATATTTAACTTTTTTATTTAAAACTCTATCTCACAGAGAAATGGACTGGCTACTTTTAAAAAAATCTTTTACTGATTGATTTTAGAGAGAAAGAAGAAGGGAGGGAAGGAAAGAGAGAAACACTGATTTATTGTCCACCTAGTTTATGCATTCCTTGGTTGATTCCTGTGTATGCTCTGACTTGGGTTCGGAACCCACAACCTGGGTGCACCAAGATGACGCTCTGACCAGCTGAGCTACGTGGGAAGGGCTGGACTGTCTACTTTAAACATATAATTTATCTGCCTCTTTGTAAAGTTCTACTATTTCTCCAACATGGCTGCAAAGTGCAATTAAAAAGAATGAACTCCCTTACTGTAAAGATGATTTGTAATAACAGTCTTGTTGGCACATTCAGGGTGCTCAAAATAATGTTTTTTAAAAGACATACAAACATTTCTATGGTTAAAAAAAAAGCATAACATGTAATCTACCCTATCAACAAATGTTTCGGTGTCCAGTAGAGTATGTGACTGTTGTACAGCTGACTCTAGAACTGACACAAACACTTTTTAATGCAAAGCTGATGTTGGACCACGTCTTAACTGGTCAGGTCTCTCCTTTACTCAGAGTGGTTGACCTACGACAGTATGTTATTATAATAAAAGCAAAAATGCAACATTTATTGAAGTCTTAAAGTAGTAACATCTCTTAAAATACAGTGGGCACAAAATCCATGGAGATATTTTTCAAACCCCCTTTATCTAGCATTGCCTTTAGAGGGCCTTGTTTATTCATTTTTTACCCTGGCCTAGTAAAAGATACTAGCTTTTTTCCCTAAGCAAAAACACTCCTATCATGAATCAGGCAACTAGTGGGAGACTGCTGGCCAGGTTTCACCCCACTAAAATTCTAATCTATACTTTGTCTTTTGGAATTAAAGAGAAAATGCATATCAGCAGAATCTCCTCTCTACTTTATTTCATTTATAAATTACGAGAATGATGCTATTATATATTATTAATTTCTGCTGTTCTCTGACTCTGCTGCAGCAGTGAGCTGCGGATGTTGGAACGGTGTAATTATGTTCTAGTAGGGTAGCCATCCGTTTCCTTTCAAAAATTTACAGGATTCTTAATCACGCTGCTCATTTGGGTGCGCAGCAGCGAGGATGGCGAAACACAAACAGAGCACGTTCGTTTACATAGGAACACCTGCTTAGCATGATAGCAGATGTCAGTCAGTAAGCAGAACACAAAAGAAAAAATATACCAACAACAGCAAACTCGCACCATTTTGATTTGGTGTGGGGAAATCTTTGCAGGAGTGAGAAAAATAAGGGCAACAGTGGACATTACTTCTAAAACACCAGCAGAGTCTCTGGAATTCCCAAGTGTTGTTTGTGGTTGACATATTGTCAGAGATAAAGGGTGTTTGTGCTCTTGTATTCTGGTATTGACTCTGACTCTCTTTATAATTTGGGGGAATTACTAAAATTACCACTGCAAACAGACAAGGGGTTGGATAGTCAAAATAAAAACCCAGTTCCCCAAAGGGGATTGTCACCGGAAGCAACGTCATACTAAGAGCATGGTTCTCATCAGACTCAGTTCAGGTCCCACGGCTGTCACTTAGCAGTTGTGTGAAATCAGCCAAGTTACTTAACCTTGCTAAGTCACAGTTTCCTGATTTGTAATGTCTACTGAGAAAATTAAATGAGATAATGTATACAAAGTGCCTGCCACACATTGAGAATATATTAAACGGTGGCCATATTATTATTATTATTATATTATCATTATTATTTTATTTTGATTCTTGCAGAACCTTTCATTCTCAACATTGTTATTTATTAAAACTCTGGAAAGATAACCAACTGAAATTTTTTGCAGATATCATCATAAAAGTGATATTTTTGATGTGTGAAGTTCTGTAATTTTATTATAATGACATCTATTATTGTTATTTTATAGCTAGAGAGCCTGTCATCGTTTCCACTACATTTTCTGGGGTTTATATCTGAACCATAATAAAAAAGGTTTTCTGGGCAGTGCCCTGCCTAAAAAAGAGCCTCAATGAAAGTGAAGTGCTTTCTAGAACTCTGACACAATAAAATGAGGCTATGGAAAGGAAAAATTTAGAAGTTTACCATCTTCAAATGCCTGCTCTATATTTACAGCTTTTGCACTCTTATGTTAAGGACTTTTCAGACTACTCTGGGATTTTCCCTTCTTGCCCTTTCCTCAAAATGGTTAAAATTCAAAATGGAAAACAGCTATCACACATGGGCAATGACTAATTTTCCTAAGGAATTTTAGTATTTGGAATGTGTCTGCTTGTGCAGGACTGTGCGTTAAAGGCTCCCTGAGTATGCATTGACTTGATACCCAATAATGGCTGCTAAGGAGCCGTTATGTAGTGCCGTGTCAATGATCCGTGCGTTGAGGACTCCCTGAGTACGCATTGACACGATAGACCGGAACGGCTCAGAAGAAGCTGTTATGGTCTATCATGCCAATGATGTGCAGATATTGGCAAGGCCTCTGGCCCTTCCATGGAAATTATGGAGTCTCTGAAGGAACTGGTGTGGGCACCATGTGGGCACCATCAATGAACTAACAACAGTCCCATTTTCTCTTCTCCTTGGGTTTACTTTAAAAGAGACAGATTGGAAAACTTGTCCAATAACTTCAGGGGTTCCACATTACGTCACCAAAACATAAGCAAGCATTAAAGATGTTCTGGCCATTTAGTTTTCCATTTCTTCTCAAAGAAAGAAACTGATACTATTGAGAGTAAATGGAGGGACAAAAGTTAAGGAAGTTTTTTTCATGTTTTTTAAAGTTTTTGGCTATAAATACTTCTTCTCTGCTTGATGAATCTTTTGTTATACATGTGTATGGCACTGGGGAGACTTTGTTTTGGTGGTGATTTTATGAGATTGAAACATTTAATCCATGCATAGAAAAATACCTTTTTATATGTCCTCAGCAGTTGAATAGGTACTCAGAACTCAGCACATAGGAAATGGTTCAAAAAACCTTGGGAAGAGAAGTGCAAGTTCAAGAATAAAGTTTGGATTCGCACATGCTTTACCAACTTAAGGCAGTAATTAATTCACTTGTGGTATTTACATGCCCCTCTTCAGATACTTATGGAGAATATGGGAATTTTAAATTCACAATTCAGTGCAAAATTTAAAATGATCTTCATTAGAATTTGAAGCTATACTCTAAATTGCTTTATATACTACCAAAAGAGAGCTCATTATGTAGTACTATATTTGGACTATCCTCTTTACATTTTGTAGCTGTAGATTTTGAATGTATTTCTGGGATCTTAAGCAGAATCAAAGCGTTTTGTTTTAATCTGCTCTATTAACCAACCAACCCACATAGTTGCATGGCAAACAAAGTCAAGAGACCTTAATGCATCTTCTTTTCTGCTATCTTCAAAGGATCATGGAAGAAGAGAGATCTGAGATACCCAAGCACAGAATGGTGGTGAAGCCTTGCAGAAACACCAAACTGGTCCACTGGAAAGGATGGTGGGAAGAAAGAAGCAGTCAGATTAGGCAGAAAATAATGACTTTGATTCCAAATATGAAAGGGAATTCTGCATGCTCATTTTCTCGAGTAGAGCATAGACCAATTCTTATAAGGAACTTTGGAACTGGAGTAAGAAAGATATCCACCAGTGACGTGTATGAAGTGTTGACTGACCAAAGGAGCAAGGGGTGAACTCTCTAGATGCTAACCCAAAGTAAATACTCAGTACACACTGAAGAGTAAGTAACATTTAAATACCTACTATGTGCTTGGTACTTCACTTATTACAAGTATGTTTTCACAACAACCCTGTTAAATGGGCATTATAAGAAATGGAGACACAGGCTGAGCAACTTGCTCCTGGTCACATGGCTGATATGAAGTAGAAACTAGAGTTGAGTTCAGATGTCCAAAGCCTAGACTCTTGAGCACCCATACTGCCTCTCTCTTTCTGTCTCCCTAATTCACAGGTCTTATAGGTGTCATTGAAAAAGGCAGGAAGCTAGTTAATTTAAATATAAAAATAAATAAATAAAAATAGGAAAGAAAAAGTCCCAAGAATTCAAAATGGCATAGCTGTCACTAAGTGGAGTTCAAGATATTGTTAATAGGGTAGTAGGGAGTTTAACATAAGTTATCAAAAGCTTTTTTCTAGATATTATAATATACACTAAATCTTTAATGTACCTGCCGTATTCATTTTCAGAAGACAGCTGAGTAGAATGGATTCGGTTTTCTATTAAGTACAGCCTTGCTTTAACAAAATGATTTGTGTTCCATGCACCGACTTAGTCACTAGTGACAGTGAGGTGGACAAGACTGTCCTCAAGGCATTTATACATTTGTGAAAAGACAAATAGGAATCAGATATTGTAAGTGCTGTGATAAAGGTTAGCTCAGAATATATTCCTTGAGGAATTTTTTTAGGGGGTGTTGTTCCTGTAAGGAAAAGTACCATGTCTACTTCCCGGAAAGGCAGAGGTACAAGGCAGTGCCAAGCACAGTGACTATTTCCTTCCCTTTTCTGTTCTTCTTAACTCTTCTAAGGGATTGAAAAGCAATGAAAACCTCTGTCTAAGGTTATTGTTTCCTTTTCTTAAGTGTCTCAGCATGGCCCAAAAATGAAGTACGTTTATCACAGAATTCCTGGTAGCTTGATTAGATACCTCGTGAAATAGTTATAATCAGAATTTACTGAGTATTTTCTAAACTCCAGATACTGCCCTTAGAATTTTGTTTAACACTCCCAATCATCTTGCAATAAGTATTGGTCTCCATTTTAAGCATTATTAACTGAAACTCACAGAGGTTAAGAGGCACATTCAGGGCCACGTGGAGCTGCAGAATCAGAATTCAAGGACAGATTTGTTTGTGTCTGAATGCTGTTTTTTTGTTTTTTCCCATGGTATTGAATTTCTTACTCTCTGGGGAAACAGAAAAACTGGGATCCACTCATTGTGAATGAATAAATCTAGAGATGTTCTTGGAGCAGGAGTCTGGGGAATGTAGATGTGAACATGAGATAGCATCTCACCTTTGAGGTCCTAGCCGACAGCACATAGTAGGGTGTATGAAAGGACGTACTGCTTCATCTACAAGCGGATCAGATAATAGCTTCTAAATTTCATCCTTAGTCGTGTAAGCTCTTTGAGACATTTTAAAAAAATCTTGAATTCCCATCCCATGCACGTCTCTTATGGCTGTTGTCCAAATCCTATTATCTGGGAACTTAATTTAAAATAGCTTGGTTTTTTTGAATTGTCAAAAACTAATAAAACAGGACTGTTTCAAACTTGCACAGACTAAATTCTGTGGGACATCCGAAGCTTAGCTCTTAAATTATGTTCTTAGATCAGTGAAGAGGTAAAATCTAGACTTTGTTGAAAAGCACAATGCAGATATGAATTCTAATGAATTATCGACTATACGCAGCCTATATGAGAGTTACTATTCTGATTATTACTTATATCTATTAACAAACATTAATTATAATGATTAAATCAGATATTTTAACCAAATGTTTAGGTTGAAAACTCAGAAATTGCTAAATTAGTTCTCTTTTATGACAATGTTAATTAATTTCCTAAAAGGTAAAGATTTATGACTTTATTTCCTTAAATTCTAAGCCCTTTAAGAAAGGTAGACAATGTGGGAATACACAGTTGCAATTTTTTTTTAAAAGGCTACTGTTTCTTTAATGCCCAGCTGGTTCTGAGATGTAATAAAATTGACATATTGATTCCTTTGAATTTACAAATGCCTGTTTCATAAACTCCATCTCCAAAGCCTAGGCATCTTTAGAGCACTGTCATTTTTTTTCTCCAAATGGATCAATTATGTGCCCACGTAATCCTGTTACCTGTGAAATCCATGCATACTTCTCCCATTTGCTGTAGCTCCCAGGCGGACAAACTTGCATTATGTACGCATAAACAAACAGCGCATTTTCCTGATATTAGAGATTGTTTTCAAAGTGAAAGGCAATCTCTTGGGTCCTTTACTCAAAAAGAAAAAAAAAAGGGGTGGGGGAGAGAAAGAGAGAGAAAAAGAGAAATGTGCTTGTTCCTTCCAGCAACCCCAGTATACCTACACACACAAACACACACACGTATGTGTGTAGACGTATGTATTTACATTTACCATCTACAGTTCTTAACAATTCATTTCAGTCACATGGTTTTGCTGTGTTCAGTCCTTTAACTCATCCAAGGAAGTAAGTCTCTTCATTTTAGTTAAACTAGTTCATGAAGGTTTATCTCCTTATTTTTTTTAATGCTGTCTTTTCTCCTTTGTTGATAATTAGTTATTTAAGGGCAAATCATCCCCAGGATACCTTGGAACAATTGAGAAATGAAAACCCAATGTGAATTAGGTTATAAAGTTTGCAGCTGGTTTATAGAAAGAAAAGTCCTCAATAATTTTCATTGTAGCACTTGACACTCACTGGCTCTGCGTCTTCTTTGAACACACAGAGTCCTTTATTGGAACAACCATAGAAAATACAAAGATTCTGCTTCTACTACATTAGGAGAGAAACGCCTCAGTGAACTAGGTCTTTCCCATGTCTTAAATCTGTACTAGCAAATTGTCTTCCCACACCAGCATATTTACATGTTCACATGTGGGCACCCTCACCAGTACAAAATGCATAAAGAAGGCTCATGTGCAAATAACCCACAAGCACACATGCTTTTGTCTATGTGTGAACTCTCCGTGTGAGCAAAGCGCTGTGCATGTTCCACACAGAGATACGCATTCTTGCTTCATTCTGACAGCCTGTGCTGTATCTGATTTGCCTCACTTCACTGGGCGCCCAGCAGTCCAGCGCACTGCACTTGCCCTCTGCAATTTGTCTCTCAGAGATTCCCCAAATCACGAAACATCTTGTCTGCTGTCCAGTGTGCTCCCCATATGTAGAAAAGATGGTCTAAACAATTGGGTTGTGCTGGAGCCCTGTGGCCTGGCCCACTGCTGCCATTGTGCAGGAGTGGTCTTCAAGAGAAATGGCTGCATGTTAACCAGATTTGACATGCTGTACAGAGGCAGGCACCTTTGGTCCCATGACGCAGCCAAACAGAAAACACAACAAGCAAGCCTGGCAAAGATATCCAACATGAATAAAAGCACAACAATTTGTCAGAGTTGTTACAAAATGTTAGCAGCTTTAGGGCTTGCCATGGGATGGCTGAGATAAGGCAGGATAGAGAAGTTGGAACTTGGAGGATTGCTGAGGCTTTGGCAACAGAAGAGTTAATTCAGAAAAATGGGAAAATAGTTGTGGCAAAGGGATTATTTTCATTTGCTTCCTCATAAGGCCCAAGAAGACCTTAATGTCATGAATTAGATCAGCAAGGCCAGTGTTCCGGGTTTACTAAATACCACTGTTTTGAAGGGCTTTCAGTTAAACGTCTCTTTCCAAACTTCCAAAGAGGGTACACATTCTAAGATAAGTTTCTTGAGGATCAAGAATCACTTTTCATTTTCTTTTCCAAACCAACACAGTAATGAATGAATGGAAGAATTTGGGGGATAAAAATCCTTATTCCCGACTTCATGTCACTATTCACCCATAGAAGAGGGACTCATACTGCCTTATTTTAACTCTTTTTCAAATGCTAGGTTTCCCTTTCCAAATGTCCTTCCAGAATTACTTGTTAATTCTGGAAATTCCACAATTCCAGTAACATTTAACCATAAACTTTTTTCCTGACTCATGCCTTTTCTAAGCCTTCATTTCCTCATCTGTAAAAAGTGTATTAAAAGAATAGTATCTATTTGATAGAATTGTTGTCAGGGCAACATCAGATGACATAGACAAAATTCTTAGCACATTATAAGTACTCGATAAATGTTAGATAACATTAGCTTTCATACAGTTGCCAGAGACATTTCACTGGAATACAAATATGATTATATCATTTTTCTTCAAAAACGTTCACATGCTCATTATCACCTATTTAACTGCAGAAGAGCCAGAAATATGGGTTAGGAGATTCTTCCACTCCTCGGCCACCTTTGCAGACTCAATTGACTCTCATCCTCTTGCAAGGGCCTTATGTTCAGCCATCTTTGTTGGCTGACAATACCTGAGCTGTTCTCCCTTCTCTCCTCCAATGCCTGTACCTGCCCCCCTCTCAGCCCTTCCCTCAACCCAACTCACATGACCATATTCTCCTTAAAAGCTACCTCCTCCAAAGAGTCTGCCCTCACCACCTTTCCCAGACTATTACATCTCTGCACTCTATACTCACAGGCGTGTTTTTAATGCATTTGTCACATTGTCTTCATTTCTTCAGTCACCCCCTCTTCTTTTCCCACTAGACAGCAAACTCCTCAGTGGCCTAGGCTCTACCATTCATTTTTTGATCTTCAGCCTTAACTACAGTGTCTGCATATAGTACATGCTCAATTAATGTAGAATGGCTAAACAGTGCAATTTTCTGCAGAAATACCAGAAGCCTAAGAAGGCCCTTGTGGCATACTTGTTAATTATTTTTTCAGCAAAAACATTTTTTTTCTTCTAATGCAAAGCTCAGGTCACCCTCAGGAATGAAGCTGAAAGAAATCTTGGGTGGGAAAAAATGTGCATTTTTCTTCCATGAACCTGACATCAGTTCCAGAGATGTGCAGAATAAATTGAGCGAACTCACATGGAAACTTTGAACAGAAAAAGTACATAAAATAACAAGTTACTGGCCAGTCTAGGCTGGTATAGCCACATAGTTCACACCTTTTCTGAGGATCCTGATGATGCAATAAAAGTATGGAGAAGATATTTGGGAGAGAGAGCTTGTATAAAAGACGTTGTCATTGTCCATGATTGGACATAATGTAGGTGACATCTCCCTGGTGAAGAACTCCACACTGCCCTGCTAGTGTACAGAGGGAAGATTTCTATTGCACATTTTTTAAGGTGTAGGGCCTGAAGCTCTATTGACATCTGTGATTCTCTAACCTTTCTGACCCCTTGTAAACCCAGAACCAGCACAGCCTGGAGAGTGACATAGTACCTCCCCCATCTCACCACTCTCCTGAAATTTGAGCCAAGCCCCATGTGGCTGCAGATCTAATGTTCACAGGTCCTGAAGGGAGTCTAGGAGGCCATTCTTTGATGAAGTATGCACTCTCCCTCACTGAAGGTGAGCTGACTGCTGGATGATCAAATTGTCCTAATCACAGTTGGTGGGGGGTATGAGCTGGTGAAAGGAGAGGGATCATGAAGTTAACTGGTGACCTTTCAGTTTCCTCCATTTATATGTCTCATTTTATTTCTACTTTGATATTAAATGTAAAACAGATTGAAATACAGGAGAAATGACGGCATGCCACTTGGAACACCAGCCAAGTTGTCACCTCGAAACTGCACAGTTCATTTGTACCCCAAAAGTGATGAGGAATTGAGTGATGGGTATGCAATATAATCAAATGTCAAAATAAACTGGAGATGTTTTCTCTGAACATATGTACCCTAATTTATCAATGTCACCCCATTAAAATTAATAAAAAAAAATCTACTAACATTTAAGTCATAGGTTTTTACTAACTGAATACTGTGATTTATGAAAAGATAGTTTAAATATATAAGATTTTTTTCATGATAAAAAAAGAGATGAGGGGTATGCAACACAATTGAATGATAAGATAACCTGGAGATGTTTTCATTGTACATATGTACCCTGATTTATTGGTGTCACCCCATTAGAATTAATAATAATAAAATATAAAATATATCTATATATTAAAAAAAATCTTAACTCTAGTGATTATGGCCATATCATATGTCTTTTTTTGAACCTCATTTTACTATGTGTAAATGAAAATAAATATGCCAACCTTACAAAAAAAAAGAGATGAGGAAGGATCATGGGGCGGGGCTAATACCTGTCCTGAAATCGGGGGTGGGGGGGCAAGATACTGTCAGAGAAGAAGACTGTTCTTTATTTTTCATCTCTCTCCCCAAAATGTCAGGGTTCTCCAAGAATGTTTTTGGAGTGAATTCACTGATTTTGACCTCAAACAGCAAAGAACCATGCAGAATATTTTACATGAGCGACTCCAATTATTAGGTTGATCTGTAATAGTTAACTAAATATATTATTAGGATGAGTTTTATATGGACAGATCATTTTACAGAATGCTTAATAAGTCCCAAGAAGTCTCTTTAACTCTAGTGGCAGCCAGATAGTCAATCCCATAGTCTCCTCGAATATTTATTAAAATATTTAAAATGTTTATTGTTCAAATGGTCAAGATAAGCACATGAAAGTTAAATTTAGTCTATGAAAAGGGGATTTAATAAAATAGTACCAAAATTTATAGTTTTGGTACTATTATTTTAAAATAGTACCAAAACTATAAATTTATTGCCTGAAATATATTAAATTGATGGCATAATATTTTGTTAGAAAGTTGCATCTTTGTTAAAAAAGACTATTAGTGAGCAGAGTTTACTTCTGAAAAAAATTCTAGTGGTACTTTATTGACTGGTTTTCACGGCTTCATAGGTCAAATTATAAAAATATTAAAGATTCTAGGGAAACTCGCAGCCATATTATACTTCTCTAGTTCTTCCTTAAACTTTAAAAATAAAACCTTACGTATTTACTTGATTGGTTAAGGGTCTTTACGTCTGCCTGCTCCTGAGATTTCCCTCCAGGTCTCTATTTTATTGATGCAATGGTTGTGTAGCAAAGCAAACCCACATTAGTCAGAATTTCAAGTGTACAATTCTGACCCTTGTAACAATTTGAGGTTTGCAATTTCTGTCGTTACGTTTCTTAAACGAGGTCTAAAATATGTGTAGCATTGCTCTTAGGAAATAAAAACTGATGGCTCATGCCATCTATGGCAGCATTTGTTCAGCATTTGGTACAAACAGGAGAAAAAAGATACAGAATGCATGGATTGATTTTCAAATTACCTCAATATTTTGAAAACATTTTCACCTGCATGCTGAGAATGCTAAGAATGGCAAGGAAGGCAATTGTGCACTTGCACAGCCTCCACTGCATTCATTTATAAATTACCTCAGCACTGACTGAAATTAACACTGATTCTTACAGGCAATTTCTCAATTTCCAATGCTAATTACATTTTTTTTACTTTTAAATTCTGTACCACCTGTTTTGGGCAAGACATCTTAGGCAGCGCGACCGCATTTAATCACAATTTTAATTAACCGCCCTGTAGATGTGAAAAAGAAGCAATTATAATGTAGATGAATGATGATTTTTCTGCATTAAGTTGTTTTGTTTCCCTGGTATGTTGATTGTAACACAGCACACAAATACAGTAACTGTACAATTTTTTTTCTATTGTAATTTAGTAATTGTTTTTGGAAAACCAGTTTGGGAATGAGTGACTTCATCTGTTTACAAATTGATTGATACTGTTCACTTACTGATTGCTGTGGCGTATATTTTGGTATTGCACAGCCTAGCATAAAATATAATTAGAGATGCACAGGCTTTGCAGCACCATTTTAGAATCTGAAAATCAAATGTAACTGAAGTATGTTTTCCTTAAGCATACTAGTATCAGTTGGGGCTGATGAAATGATAATCAAAACAATGGGCTTTCCAATTCTACCACTAGTAGAAATCCTTGGTTTCAATCTGATAGTCTAATATGGTAAGTTTATGAATTACTTTGTACTAGGCCTGGGAGCTGGGGGTTGGCAAGTCTGAAGCCTGCACAACTCACTCAGATCTATATCACAAGAAGCATACAAGTGAGGTAAGGAGACAATGATGAAAAATAAAGAGTTGCTGCTTTGGAAACGGGAGGATTGTTCCCGACATCCAGGCACAATGCACTGGTGTGCTGTAGCTCTAGACTATCTCATCTCTACACTGTGATACAATGAGATCACATTCATGCTCCTGGCCTGCAGATACTGATCATTAAAGCTCTACCTCATGGCAGATAAATTCAAAGATCTTATTTACATGAAGCAGAGCTTGTTCCTCACTCAGCAAGGAATGGGATGGGGAAAAAGACAGCCATCAATATCTGTTTCTTTGAAACCTGATGCTGACGGATGGCTAGAAGATCTTACTGTTCTCACATGAATTAGAAACTCCTTTGGGAATGTCCTAGACTCACATCACACCCACTCCTAATCATACAAAAGTTCTCAGTTAATACAATTCATTGGTATCACAGGGCTGGAGCCTCCTTCAAATCATCCAATGAATAGTTTTGAAATGTGCTCACGTGGATGAGTACTGGGCTAGGTCATTTCTGCTGAACTGGAAAAATGTAACTAGTTGTGGGGGTTCAAAGGAAACTCTTTACGAGATAGCTTCATCTCTGCTTCTCTTTATACTCCATTCCTTAGAAGATCCTGAATGAGGACAGTGCATTAAAAGGTGAGAAGCCATGTTGGTCCTGGCCCTGTTTGTTATAAAACATAGCTAAAATATAGTTTCATTTATAGCAATTTGCAGATGGGATATTATGAGCTGGTGCAACAAAACAGATAATGTTGAGCTGGGGGTTGGAGCTGGAGGACCACTGGATCAACTGCTATTTGTGTCCTTTATTAACAGATGCTAGATGGTTTGGTGTTTCCTACAGTATCAGTAGGAAACACCAAACCATCTAGCATCTGACTATCTAGACTCACATCACACCCACTCCTAATCATACAAAAGTTCTCAGTTAATACAATTCATTGGTATCACAGGGCTGGAGCCTCCTTCAAATCATCCAATGAATAGTTTTGAAATGTGCTTTCAAAACTATTTTTGAAAGCTTTGTGCTTTCAAACTTTGGTGTTTCCTACAGTATCAGTAGGAAACACCAAACCAATGCCGAAATTCACTTCATATATAAAGTATTAATCTGCCCATTGATATATTAAAAAGTCTATTCTTTTGCCAGATTGGAGATTTGTGTGTCTGAATCTTGTTCACACCAATGGGATTGGACACATAAATCTCTCATGAAACTTAAGAGAACAGGCCACAGAGTATCTCATGTCTTTTTCATGTATGATATTATACAAACACTAGCAATAAAAGCTTAATTTTGCCTTGTCACCCCTACCTGTGTCATCCTTTCTGGCTGTGAGAATTATTTGCTATAAATGAACATTGAGTAAAACTACCACTTTAAAAAAAAATAAAGAAGCAATTCCTTTCAGTTAGTAAAAATGATCAATGCTGAGAAAGTGTGGTTAGAGATGGGTGAAAGGTGTACGTGTGTTACTCCAGAAATTCAATTTCAGACTTTTAGTGCCGTGTCACTGGTTAGTAGCAGAAAGACTTTTGTGCTGCTGAGTATGTTTCTCTCCTTTGCCACCTTCCTCACCTTCCTCATAACAGCTCTCAGGAAAGATGTTGTTTTATGAATGGAGGTAAAAATAACCCTGAATGTCTCAAATTATAGCCTCTTTACATAATGAAAAGGAAGTGTTCTGGCAGTAGACATACAAAAAATTTATTTTCATCAAGTTGTTCCAGCAATAATGCTTGTTTGGAAGTTTCTAAAAGTGGTAGCATCTGTGCTCCTGCCGGGACGAGATGTCATTCCACAGACCTTTCTCCAAGTGGTGTGTCTTTGAGAGAAAATAAAGTACCTGATCCTGGGCCTCAGTCAGTCTTAGCTCCCAGTATCTTCACTCTCTGACCCACTTGCACGTTCCTTCGAGGCGAGAGCTGCTTCCCATGGCTACCTCCTCAATATAAACTTGCTAACTAATCTCTTAGCAAACACTTGAAGCAAACCTGAAGGCAGGAAAAAGAGGCAGAGGGGGAACAAAAAACCTCGGTATAGATAAAGCTTAGGACACATTCATTGGCACCCAGGGTCTAAAGTTAGTTAGTACTAAACTTCAGTTGTTTTCTTTTGTTTTGTTTTTTTTTTTTTTTTGCAGAACTAGCTGTTGTCCATGGAACAGGGATTTTTATAACAACTATTTTATTTTTGAGCCTCAATCCTAATTCTTCTACTGTCTCTTAAATAAGGCTCACTTTAACAGAAACTCCTTTGATTTTTTTTTCCTGGAGGTAGCAATGTGCCATTCCTCACAAGTATTTATAAATGGTTTCTTTATAACTGAATATCTTTTTAAAAATATATCTTTTTAAAAGTTTACCCAGATTGTGTACACACAAGGTAACTTTTCTTTAGGAATTTATGGGAAAATCTACTGTTGGAAATAAATAATGACTTTCAACCAATGATCAAAGAAAAATAAATCTTTTACCCTAATAAGACTTTTTAAGATCGGAATCCCATTCTTAAATGGATAACAGTTAAGAGGCTACTGACAATCTATTTATTTCCAAAGCAGCATTTTAACGTTGGCTACATAGAAACTGGAGGAGCAAATGAACCCTAGGGTCTTCCAAGTTCAAGCTTTAAAATTAAGTTGGTATGTAGTATTTGAAAACATATTGTTCGGAATTTAAGTTTTAATATCTAGGAATAAACAGAGCATTAAATCAAGCAAAACTGTGACAAGGCCAGTATGCACATGGATGATGCCAGGAAGGCATCTTCAGCCCTTTGTTCACAGCTTAACAAAACTGTGCCGTCACACCACTTTAGTTCAACAGTGCCTGTCGAATGGGCATCAGCAGATCAGCCAATGCCTGTCATATGCAGAGCCTGAAGACAGTTTGAAAGCAAGGGCTTATTCGACCCCCAAGTCTAGCTGGAAAATGGTGAGGATTTTAAATCATCTAGTAAGGACACCGGCAAGCCCCCCCAGCCCTACACACACAGAAAAGTTAGAAAAGAGGAGAAAGAATGACCAAAAAAAAATGTTGATTAAAAAAATAGACATAAAAAAAAAAAAAGAACTGGGCAAAGGAAGCATTTTTTCATATTTGTTTTCTTTGTAAGGGCAATTAGAAATGTTTTGCAATCAGAATTTTTCTTAAAGTTACATTCCCGATAGTAAAATAAAAGTTTAATGTCATTGCTATTTTAAAATTTTGCTGTGTTTTTTGTTTTTCAAGTGTTGAATAAACGTTCTTACGTTATCAGGCTGGGAAGTTGTTATTTGACATAGAGAGCCTGCAACCCTCTGTTACTCAAAGAAGTGGCTCTTCAAATATAATTTTTGCTAGTGGCTGTTTCTGTGGATTAAAATGCACTAACTTCTGAATTTACAGTCTCCTGAGCTCTGGTCTCTGCGAACATTTAATCTGCCTCAGATGAGAACTCGGAGAAAACAAATCTGGCAAAGGGAAAGAATTGTTAACCTTCCTGCAAGTTAGCAATTAGAAAAAAATCCAAACCGCCTTATTTTCCTCCTATAACACTGATCATGAGATTTGGCTTTCAAGCTTTAATAAGTGCTGAGGAGGTGCCTCAGAACTTTCCTCCTGTTTAATTAAGTGTGCCCACTCCTCTTAGGCATCCAATCAGATTAAACAAGAGCCAACCCCCTGAGCAGGACTGGTGAACCCTAGTGGTAAGAATTAGCTGAAGGTGTTTTGAGTCTCTCCTGACCTTTCAAGTTCCTCCAGGATATATGGCTGCTGAGATCCATACAGGAGTTGAGACTGCCCTTCCACTGAAGTTGTAAAGCTCTCACTCTCAACCTCTGCCCCGGCCCTCTGTCTTTCACTCTGTTACTGTCAGTTTGCTGCCTGTACTTTAGCTGTCTCTTTTCCAGTCTCTACTCTGTCAGTTTCTGGCCTGCCAATTTCAACTTGAAGCTTGACTGGGCTGATTTGATGCAAATACCTCCAGGGAAAACCCTGAAACTGATGAACAGTTATGTCAAGTCGATTTTGCACCATCGGGAAAAGGTAACCTCTGCGAGAAAAAAAACAACAAGGTTAAAGAGACAAGGGCTTTTCACGTGTAATACCTCTGCTGCACATCTCGTTCACTGTTTACCATCCCTCAGAAATTGTAACTGTCAGAATTAGTCCTAATTGCAGATGCGAAAGCTGCCATTATAATAAAAACAGAGGCAGTGCAGGCATTAAATGTAGCAGCCTAATTTGTGAGACTACAGAAAAGGTAGAGTAAATGAATATTTCATTACTTTAATTACCAGGGACTACTCTTTTCTTGCTGTCTTATGATAAGTGTTGCTGTAACTAGCAACAGCAAACATTCACTAAAATATAAAGTGCAATAATCGTCCTACTGTCAGGATCACCGCTTTAAAATACGAGCCAGGAAAAAAATATAATGGTTTATCTATTTCTTAGAGATTGCAGAAGTAGAAGATGGAAATTCATTTAACGTCAGGGAGGAAAAAACGCACACACAAAAGCACCAGTAAACAGGTTTTAGTCAGAGAATAATGGCTCTGAGAGAGAAGGAGGGAAATACCAGTGGCTATACATTTGCAGTGTTAGCCCTACAAGAATGCTGGAAAGTGAAAAGTAGGAGGCAATAGTGTTTGGACAAGTAAAGGCAAAATTCTCTTCTGTGTTGCACAACGTAATTGCTTGAACATTAGAAAATAAAACTTCAGTGACTAGGGCAAAGACAAGAGGAGAGCAAGTGGTTTTCAAATGATTAAGCAAAGGTGGAAAAAGTTCAAGTTGGCAAAACTTTAAAAGTTTAGTCCCGTTCCATATAAAAAGACTAGATAAAGCCTGCCTGATAAAGGACTTTGCCTGCAGTTTCAGAATACTTATTCATAAGATTTGGGGAGTATCAATAATCATTCACCCCTGACACCTCAAAAAGCCCTGGCATCTCTCTATAAATGTCAATGTAAGGTAAAGGGACAAAGGCGTGTTGGGAGGTGGCAGTGGGGGTGGGAGGGTTGGAGGTGTGGTTGAGGAGGCTGCTGAGACTGGTTGAAGCCAGCCTGTCTGCATTTATCACTTTGTCCCAGAGGAGGTGTTTATTCAACATAGCTGTTTGACAGCAAGAAAACACTGAGGCCAGAAGCCCTATCAAAGAACCTACTGACACATTTCATTTGTGGTCCTGGTTTCATAAGGCAAGGAAGGCTACCTCGCCCTTTATCTGCATCGGTATAAAACGCCACACATTTTAAGCGTTCAGTACAGTTGGATCCTCTCCCCACTTTTTTTCGCTTTCAAATATAGTACACACTACCTTGAAATCCCATCCTTATTCAGGACTCCTGAATGCTGTTTTAAAAACCATAACCATTTGCAATCAATTTGGCATGATCTGTGCTAAGGCTGGTGATAGTGAAGGAAAATGGGGGGAAACAGTTTCAAAGCATGACCTTATCATTTACCCTAAATAATACACTTAAAGCGTAGATTAAAAGGTGCATGTAAGTTTTGTAAGAGTCATGTGGTATAGGGAACACCTTTTTCCTTATAATAAATCCTGCAAAACAGGAGTCTACATTAGTTCTTCACCTTTACTATTTTTGTCGAAATGTCTTTCATTCACAAGTTATATAATTGTAGTGAAAGTTTAAGAGAACAAGTGGCAGAGTTGGGGTCCTAGGGTGCACTTGTGTATGTGTGCATGCGGCCTACATGGAGTTTTCAAATTCCCATCAGCAGAGCAAAAGTGATGGAAATTCCTTAGAGGACAACCATCTTGCTTAGAGATTTCCCCTCTTAATGGGTCTATTTATTATGAAAACACAGCTTACTGAGGTCTTTATATATAAACCTCACCTCTTAAAACTGAGAAATCTCACGATGTGGAACACTTCTATTTATGCACTTTGTGTCTAAAACAGAAACTTAGTGCTTCCAAGAACAGGCACGTTGCAAAGTTTCTTTGATTACAGTTAACTCAGATACATAAGACAATATAAATACCAAATGAACTCGGAAACAGTGGAAATTATATACTGCATTTATACATCACTCAGGCATTGAATACTTGAAATTTACTCATTCATTTCAGAGGGAGAATAAAATCTCATCTCATAAATAGCATGGCATTTTAATTTATTGATCTATTACTGATTATTTTTAGAGGGAGTGTCTGTCACCTTGTCAAGAGCACCTTTTCCCCCTAGAGTTGATTATAAAAAGAAATATAAAATTGCATATAAAGAACAAAAATCACTATATTGTCATAGCAGCAATGTAACTACGAGGAACCCATTACACGTTTTTATGTAGAACACATTTGGCCTTTTTGTCATGGGAAATTCTTAATGACAATTACCTGTGCCCAAAATAATGCAGTCATTTACCCCTATTACCTGAGATTATTTTAAAATGTTTCCACCATATCATGCTAATTCCAAAATACATAGGATAAATAAAAGTTAGCTAAACTGACCAGCTCTGACTTACTGCTTACTTGAAAGAATACCTTCAATTAAGTGGAATTTTAAAATTTAACCTCAAAATATTCAAGTTCAGAATTATGCTCCTCCATTTGAAAGTAGTGTGTGGGGTTTAAAGTTGAAATAACACATTGCAATCAAGAAAAATAAAGAACTAAAAATGGGTTGCATACAATAAAACATAATACTTAATCCCATAGATGCTAGGATCTGTAGTCTTAATCTTACAGTAGTATTTCTTAAAACAAGAAAGAAAGGTAGCTTAAATATGTACTCCAACATTTCTATAATTGTCCTTTAATTCTAACAACTATCTCAGATATCCCCTCAGCTCCATAATTGAACTAAATTTGTAAAATTCACGAATCATTATGATGATTATATTCAGTTGAAAAAATAAAAGCAAAGTTCGATCAGATCCTTCAGGAAATATTTGCTCCCCTTCCATCCCTTCTATGTTCCAGCTGCCTGCTCTTCCAAAGTCTGGTTTTCAGAAGCCGATATTAATTTCTAACCAGGACTGCAGCATCCGCTGTAATGAACATGGCTGTATTAGCCATCATCCTTTCTTGGGTCACAAACACACAGTAATATCTGGTGAGACACTGATCATCTTCCTTCTCTTTTCTCTTTTCAGTTCCTCTGACTTTTCTGTCAGGAGCCTTAAAAAATGTGCACAGTTACTGTTGCTGAGGGGAGACAAAGTTTAACTTCTGGGTTGGCAATTGGAGAATAATTCATGAGCAGATTTCTAGCAAATGATATGATTTGCTAAATTTTGGTCTTTGATTTATATTTATGTACTCCTGCTACTGCTAAGGTTTTGCCAACCTCAATTAGATCATGAATGAGATCATTTTAATTCAGACCCCAAACTGTGACCTGATCATGGTCTTAAAGTGTTCAAAAAGTAATTTTAAGCTTCCCTTTGATTTGAAAAGAAATACTGCATGCTTGGTCGTTCATACAAATAACATAAAACTTAATTATTGGATGATTTGGCAGACGACCTTCTTGCCAAACAACAGTCAATGCCAGCTACTGTGATGCTGGCGGTGCCCAGGCCCCCGCGCACACAGCCCCCTGTATACAGCGTTTGTTCATTGTGTCTCAGGGCAAGATGCTTCCAGATAGGATTCATGAATCCGGGAGGCAGCATGCAATGCGAGAGATGTACCATATTTATAACTCTGGTTAAAAAACGCTGTCTCACCTAGAACGGAAGTAGATCTGCGCTGTCAAGTCACCAGGAGGCTGTGACAAAGGGAGCTTGCAGCCTGACACACGGTGTAACAACATAGCAAACACCTTTAATTCTGTCATGTCTCATACCCTTTACTTTCTCACACGTCTGTGGCTGCTCCAACGTTGACACCTACACTCCTTTTTGAAACTAAATAAGGCAATCTTATTTAAGTTCAAATGCAACACCTGTAAAGTTATTCTTGTGCCCGGCAAAAAATAACCATTAACTCCTTCCTCTTATAAATGCCTCTCTGCTTGCTTTGAAAAGTCTCAAGTTGGTAAGAGCCAGCCTGAGGCCTTGATTCTGAGGTTCACATGACTTCCCAAGCTCCGAAAGATAGGCAGTACTTCCCCCTTGAAAAGACATGAGGGCTGCGATAACGTCACTGTCCGAATTGGCCTCTCGCAGCTTTTTGAGTTGAAGCCCCTTTCTTCTTCACAAACTCTGGTGTCTTATATAGTAAGGAGAGAGGCCCCAGCTTCTTCATTCCCTCTAGCTACCATAATCTATTATTTTAAAAGCTGGAAATGAAAATAGCTTTTCTAAAGATATTTCCTGGAATTTTTAATGTGCTGCCTGATTCCTTTCTTTCTTTTTTTTTTCTTGCCAATTATAAACCACCATTTGGAGGGCTTATGAGCAATGTAAGTCCACCTCATCTAATTAAACCACATTGTTTTAAAAGCTTGAACAGTTTTCATGTCTACAAGACCTGTCAGAATAATAAACTGTTAGAGCCAGAATTCTAAGTGTCTTTGGAGATCCAGGATTTTATCTGTTGAGCGTAAAGGGCCAGGGACTCAAAGAGTTAAAGAGTGTTCCCGCATTGCTGGGTAGGTTAATATCACAGCTGCCTGGTAAAGCATTATCCCCGTACCTCACTTAACAAAAGCCTCCTTTTGCAAACAGACTCCCACTTTCTCCCCAAGTGTCCAAAGGTGTTTACTGAAGTAAATCTGCCTAAACCCTTCATTGCTTGGGTCAGGGGGGTGGATAGGAGGGGTGTAAGGTGTAAGAATAATGTGTTGTCATAAATTCTGTAAATCTTCTGGGAAAAAGAAAAAAAAATCAGTTATCTGTGTCACATGCTCTATACAACTTCTAATATCTCCGCTAGTTTTGCTCTTATAAGTGAAATCTGCCACAATGGTTATCCGAAAAACCATGCTTCCAATTCTTCACTCTGACGTATGAAGCGGCTGCCCTCCCAAAGTTGCATGTGTGTATGTGTGTGTTGCATGCTTAATCTAATTGTTGAAGAAAAACTGTTAGTATCTCAAAAGTGGATTCAAAAAGAGAGAGAGAGAAAAAAGACAAGACAGTTTAGAGGAGCAAGATAATAGCTGAAAAGTTGTCACGAGAGGTTTCTGCTCTTGCTGTGGTCTTATTCCAATACCATTAACTGCATGTTACTTTTGCATGTTGAAAATGGAGGCAAATAACACAGTAAAACCTGACAGGTCCGCCAGCAAGGGTTTAAACAGTTTCCAGTAAGAAGGGGCCTTTAGGCATAAACTTTCTCAAGAGAATGTGAATGCCACCAACCCCTCCCTAGAATCTTGCAGCATCCAGTTTGAGATACAAAAAGGCTGTCATCTCACAAATGTTAAACATACTAAAAAAATCTTTAAAAAAGTATGGAGAAGGTGTGAAAAACGTGGCACTTTACAGCCCTCAAAGCTTTTTAAAATAGAACAACTTTTCCCCCTAAAATTCTTTTCAGAGAATTTTTTTTTCCTTTTTGGCTCATTTGAGAGTTTCTTTCTTGGCTTTTTTCCCCTTTCATTTGAAAATATGAATTATCATAAAAAGTCAGGGGAAAAAATGGGCAAGTCTTTTCCAGTTTTCCTGAAGATTTATCAGTGTGTTCAGGCACTTCTCCCTCTTTCTCTGAACCAGACACCCATCGCTGAAACCAGAGCAGAGCCTCAGGAGACCTGATCCCTTCTCCCCTCCAGATCTGCCCCCACCCCTTGCCTCCCCCTCTCGTGCCCTCACCTCCCTTGTCTGACGGTCAACAATCAGAGTAAAGCCAAACAGTAGGCAGCACTCAAGAGTGGGAAGCCCACACACCTAACCCCAAGTCTAACAGGCTTCTGGGGGGGGGGGAATTTGATCCCTCCCTGACACTTTTTACCTCAAGTGTTGAGCGGGTGGCCATGAATAGTACAGACATGCCATCTTGTAACACTATATGCCTGTCAGGAGGGACAGGGCCTGGTTGAGCATCAACTATATAAGGCTGGTAACTAGGGAAAGCCCAACAAACAGCCACAAACACCTAAGTTATTTTACTCAGCCACTACCCTCTGCCTCTCTTCTCTCTTCTCTCTCTCTCTCTCTCTCTCTCTCTCTTTCTTTTCATCTTGGCTTTCTGTGGCAGAATGCAAATGGAGCCTGCCGGCGGTGAAAGGGCTGAATTGTGATTAAGAAGAAGAAGAGCTCCTTTCTTTGTTCTCCCCTCAGGGGATGTTTACTGGGAGAGACACAGCGGATCAGATATGAAAGGCATTCAGGTCAGCATTGATGTGAGCGAAAGTGAAATCATACCTAAGGCATTCAAAAGACCGCCGTGTCAGGGGTTCAGCTAACGGTGCAGCTACTGTGTGTGTCTTCCCAGAGAGGCAAAAATCTTTTCACAGGCTGGCGATTTTTTTCTCCCTAATTTACTACAAAATTATAAAAGTTTTACCACCACCCCTACCGTTTACCTCCCACCAGATGACACAAGAGTTAGTATTTTCTCTCTATATGGACCACACGTGAAATCAGACCAACTTCTAATAACTGTATTTCCTAAATAAACCAGCAAGACACCATCTGAACTGTGAAATCTTTTTTTTAAAGCAGGTGTATTCATGTGTACTACATACATGCATAATATGGACGGGAGAGCTGATTGAATAGTAAAGCCAACAAACACAAGCATGATGGCTTTTCTTCTCACCTCTCTCAAAGAAATACAACACACACACACACACACACACACACACACACACACACAGTATAAAAACAGTAGAGAACACCTTAAAACAAAATTCTTTATTTACTTTATAACCACTAGTTACACTTTTCCTGCGAGCTTTCACTCTGACACAACTGTCATCCAAGATAAAAGTATTTTGGCACATAGCTATTAAGGCAAAGACTTCCATCAAGTCTACTGATTATTATTGCTTCCCTTTAAAAAAATGCTTGATGAATAAATACTTGGCTCTTACTTTTTAAAAGTTTACACTCCCCACAGCCCAAATAGTCATCGAATAGATTTTCCAAGTGGTAAGCTGATGCTACTTGCATAAATAGAGCTATGTAAATATATACCAAATTCACAAATCACAGCAAACACACAAATAATGAGGAGGTGCCTAGATGTTTCAAGGCTTAAAAATGAAAAAGAAAATCACATTTCTTCTTCTGATTGCTAAAGAAAGAAAAGGAATAAGGAGGGGGAAGGAGAGCTATATTTCTTGGTTTTAAATCATTCTTCCTCAGCTTGGAATTATTTTTTCCAACTTTCACATCTTGGCTAAAAAGCATATTTGGGCTTCTGTTAACAACTGCTTTTGTGGTGACATTTAATTCTGTATATTTTCAACTAGTGTTTCTGCATCACAGATTTTCCTCCTTTATCTCTTTGCTCTAAAAAGACAACCAAAGAGCAATCAAAAAGGTGTCTGACTTGGCCATTCAGACAATTGCCCCCTTGTGGGAATGCGGGAATGAATGGTACAGTGGACACCCCAGCACCATTGACGTTATAAACATGTAAATGAAACACATTAGGGCAGACAATCAATTGTCTGTGAGCATTGCAAACCTGCATTCCCTCTCTGTGACAGGCACAAAATAGTGTCTACCTTAGGAAGCCACGGTGCTGGAGAGGAGAAGGACAAAGAGTTCCCTTTCACACAGAAGAGAAAGCACCTTAAAAGCCTTGGAAGAATGCAAATTACAAAAACTGTTTAAGGAACAGTCTCCCACATCTTGGAATAAACCGGCTCTGCTAGGGAGCCAGCAACACCCTCTTTTCCTACCTTCAGGGCACACATTTTCTTCCCCAGGAAATATTTCTTAACATAGTATGTATTAGGGTCTTTGATAACCTATTGGAAATTTGTTTACTTTGAGCAAATTAAGTAAACAAGAAAGGAAGCCTCTGAAGCATATGACATAGCAACTTAGTGGGGAACTTTTAATCTAGGTTTAATTCTTATTTGGAAATTAACACTTAAGGAATTTATTTATTTATTGACAACAGAAAAACAATGTAAAGTTTAAAATCCTTAGCCACCTCTTATCCCTGGTGGAGCGTCAAGCCATGGATGCTAGCAGGCGAGTTGCTCTGCTGTGAAGGAAGGCATGTTTCTACCCCAATTGGCTTAGTTTTTCCAAACCAAAATGAAACAAATAGATCAGGCTTAGTTTTTCCAAACCAAAATGAAACAAATAGATACCTAGCCCCCAGCCTTGTGTGTGTGCAGTGTGACAAAACTTACAGAAGATCTCCACAGAGGGAAAAGGATGGTGATGGATATCTTTGGAGCGCCCTTAGAACTGGTTGGTACCTGCCACACGGACTGCCTTTGAGTGCTTTCAGTGCCAGCAACACAGGCTTCCTAATAAGCTCATCAACTTTATGAAGAAAGCTGGTGGCAAAAGATTTTCACACTTGCAAAGATCACCAAATCTGAACTGTCATCTGATGGGAACTTCCCTGCATTAGTGTGCACTGAGAAGCTTTGACTGGAGGCTGCCCCATCCCAACTTCACCTCTCAGACAGGAGCCTCACCCTGGAGAAGTAAGGGCCTAGCTGCATTTCTTTTCCTTTGCACATAAGCATCTTTGAAATGGGAGCAACTTCTGTATCCTCTATCACCTCTCAGCATCACCCCCAGTCCCTCCACACCCTTGAAAGAAGTGGTCAAAAGTGAGGACTTGTCTGAAACAAGGATAATAATCATTTCTGCTCATCTGATTGTTTCTCCTCTAGTATCTAAAGCCCTGAAAACATCCAACTTTATTTCTTTCCTTTACCACTGAAATCCAGAACCCAAAGGCATTTGTAAAAATCTCCCCCCACGATTCCCAAACCTTTAGCTGAAACTTTGAAGAACAATCAAATTTAACTTTCCTTTTCTCTTCCATTTCCTTGTTCCCTCTACTCCGAATTCAGTTTTCATGTAAAAAACAACTCCATTCCCTTTTCTGAAACAAGCAGTTTCTGGGTTTGATTTTTGTTACAACATGCATATATATGTGCTATTTCTCAGAGGCGGATGCTGGAAGGTGGTGTGCTGGGGAGGTAGGCTGGTCTTCCCAGGCTCCGCAGGAGGCAGGCGAGAAGCCGGGGCATCCCCAAGAGCCGATGCCCACATCAGGGGCTAAAGCAACAAACTTTGCAAGTTACAACCGGGCTGTGCCAGTGGCAGCAGCAGCAGCAGCAGCCGGCATCTCCCGCTCCCAGTGCTCATGTCTGACTCCAAGGCTGTGTGGAGATAGTGGGGTATAATCAGGGGAATGGGAAGGGGGGCTGGGTTTTCCCCTCCTCTCCAGCTTCAGTGAAAGTGTTACAAAGTGAGTCAGGCGACTGCCGATCATCTGACTGAACTTTCTTGAAACCGGCACACATTCTTGTCTGCGGCAACTTGCTTTTTACCTCCTTCACCCTCACCCCTCTCCCCTTTCCTCCTGCACATCTTACTTTCTGGGAAGAGATTTCAGCCTTTCTATGTGGGGCAAAGGAGACTGTCCACTATGGATTAACTTGGTCCTGGCGCTGTCTTTGCCAGGCATCTTTCTAGCCTGAGAATCCGAAAGGCTGGAATTTAGATTGTTTCTCTCTTTGTACATTTACTTTCCTCGAACTGCCTCCTCCTCCTTTGATTTTTAATAGTCATTTACAGCCTCATCCTCTAAACCACGTTCTTGACTGGACTTTCAAACACACACACACACACACACACACACACACACACACACACACACACACACACAGCTTTACATGGTTTATCTCCTTGTTGCTTTAGTCTATATATAAACTGTTGACTTCATTAAAATTATATAAAGTGCCATTCTAGTTTCCTGGGTCACCATCTTTTTTCTTTTTTCCTTGCAGCTTCTACTTTTATGATTAGTATTGCCATTATTTCTTTCTAGGAATTTCTATATGATTTTGATAAGCATCATAATATTTAGTGCTATCAGCAAAGACACAAGCTCAAACGTGACATCTTTTCCACGAATCCAGGAAAGAAGAAATATCCACTCAGTTCAGATAAATCCTGGCAATTCCCAAAGGAAAGGGCATTGGATATGTTCTTGATGAGAAAGAAAATAGGGGGAAAAGGGGGAAAAAACTCTTCTACCTGCTTCTCAAAACCAGGAAATTCTTCAGTCAGATTAAACCCAAAGAAAAACACTGACAAGTAACCAATTCATAGCATGTTTTCCCATAGATTATTTGGAAAAAGATACAGGTAATAGTCCAAGTTCGAGAAACTGTAAGAGATGGACAGGCAGCCTGTTAAGTGTGCAGAAACTGGGCTACATGCCTTAATATGTGCAGTTCAACTTTCCATTTCAGAATGTGGAGACTTCTCCCAAGTTAGTGGCTGCGTGGAGTGGAAATGGTTGCAGTGTCCCTGACTGAGCCCCTCCCTGGTACTCTGGTCCACCTGTGAAGCCCCCAGAAAGCCCCCCTCTGGGAGAGACACCCCCTCTTTCCCAAGGGTTCCCAGGAAGCCTGGAGCTCTCTTATTTCCCCAGACCTGGGCTCTGGCCTGACCTCACTGCTGGGGCCAGGCTGGTCAACGGTGGCAAAATCCCGAAGGGGGTGGGAGGAGGCAGGCAAGAAGAAACAAACATTTTAAATAGTGTTCTTCTGCAAAAGAACACTTCTGGGAACCTTGCTTTAAACCTCATTCTCTTTCTCTAAAAAAAAAAAAAAGAAAGAAAAGAAAGAAAGAAAGAAAGAAAAGACTGTTTAACATAAAAGAAAAAAGCCTCCTTGACACAAAGCTTTTGTTATCCAGTTGATCAGCAACGTGCTTTAGATACTTGTAAGGAAAGGGGGGGGGAGCCCCACAACAGACATTGATTTTAGAAAATCAATAACCAACATTTAATAAAAGGAACAGAGGAAACACAAGAAAGGAGAGGGGGACACTAGGTGTAATTTCAGTGTCTACTAAATTACCCAGTGATGGGGAAAGGGAGGTCTCCTGCATAAGGACCACCTTAAATAATGTCAGACCCTAGAGTGAAGAAAAATTAAATTGAGACAGAGAACGAGAGAAAAGAGAGAGAGACTGACTTAAAAAGAGGCAGCCTGAACTGGATCTTGGGGAAGCAGCTCAGAATATATTATTGTACTTGTTTTTTGTAATACTAAGCCAAGCAAATAGATCAAAGGCAGCACAAAGGAAAAAGGCAGGATAACGTAACGAACAGTTTCTGACTAAAATTCCTCTATCACTCCCCCATATGGCTCGACACCTCTACCACAACAAGCAAAAGACACACACACACACACACACACAGAAAACCTAGAGAGAGAGAGAGAGAGAGAGAGAGAGACAGCGACAGAGGAACAGAGAGAGACAAGGAGAAGCATCATTTGTCTCTAATCAAAATCCTCTAGTCTTTGTGTGTTTTTTTCCTCCAGCACCCCACACTGCGCCCCCAACCGCCCCCTCCCCGCGCCGCGCAGCTCAGGGGCAGGCCGGGGGTGCGCACAATTGTCTTCTCTAGAGGAAAGTTGCTCCAAGTGGGCCCGGGCGGTCCCCGCGAAGCGCGGGCTGGGCTCGTGGGAGGCCAGAGGCCGGGCTGTCGCCGCGTCCCAGCGTCCAGCTCCGGAGCGTGATCCGGCGGAGAGCAAGGGGAGCGAGAAGTTTCATTTCCCAGTCTCAGCTGGCGCTAGTCCGCTTGTTTGTTTTGGGGGGCTGGTTTTTCTTTTTAAACTCAGGATCCTCCGTCAGCTCCCCCGGCACCCGCTCTAGTCCCCAGCTCTCTCCCCTCCCCCAGGCTCCTTCTGCGCTCTTGCCAATCACTTTTCTCTTTTATTCCCACGATTTTGTTTGGGAGTAATACCTAGGGGGGTCTCTCCGTCTCCTTCCCTCTCCTCTTTCTCTCTCTCCTCTTCTCTGCCTCTCTCCAAGATGGACCTACTAAACTGTCACAGGTTTAATCTCCCACCTCCTATCTGTGTGTCCCCCCTCGCACCCCCATCTCCTTCCTCCTTCCTGACTCAGCCTGGATAGCGGGTTCCTCCTGACTACGTAGGAACTGCCCAGAAAAGTCTCCCTGCGCTCTTCGACTCTGCCAGCCCCCGGCGAGGGGCCAGAGCCGCTGGAGAGGAGCCTCCCACCCCCAAGCCCTCTCGGACCCTGCCGGACCCCGCGCGGGCCGGCCGAGTCCCTCCCACCCCAGAGTTCGGGCGCGCCCAGCCGGGCCCCGCTGCCCGCGGACCGTTACTTGGCGTACCGCGGAGAGGCGGCCGGGGGACTCCGGCAAGAAACTTTAAGCCTTGTGTGGGCGCAGCCCCGGGCCCCTCTCTCGCGCGCGCGGTCCCTCTGCCACCCCCGCCCCAGCCCAACGATCCAGCAAGACCTGGCGTCCGGGCCCCCGCCCTGCCCTAGCAGGACTCCCGCAGCCTGGCCAGGCACCCAGCGGCCCGGGAGCTAGCGGAGAGGGAGGAGAAGGTGGAGGGAGGGCGAAGGCGGGGGCGCGAGGGGCGGCGGGCATGGGGTCGCGGGGCCCGCTCGGGACCCAAGCGCTCGGAGCACGCCGGTGCCCGCCGCTCACTTTGCCCGGCACTTCCCCAACTCCACCCGGTCAAGTCACCGCGCGCGCTAGGCTCCGGCGCCGGCCGCGGAGGGAGGCTCGCCCGCGAGCCCTGGGCGCCGTCGCCTCGGTTCCTTTCCCCTTCCCCCCCCACCCCCCTGATCCCTGCATCTCGAGCCGCGGAGTGGCCCGGAAAAGTTTGGTTCGGGCTGGTTCTTACCGTTTTTCCTCCTGGGATTGGCTTGTTTGCGCCTCTTGCACCGGGGGCCATCCGCCATGATCGGCTGCTTCATTGATAAGAGCGGATCAGATGGCAGTTCGCATGGACTCGGCGCCCTGCTTCGGCAGCACGCAGGCTCGATCTAGCAACCAAACACAGCGACAATGTGGGCATCGCCCGCGCCCATTGAAACGCGCGCGGGCCGCCCAGGGGAGCCGGGCCAGGGCCCCGGCGAGCACCCATCCGCGCCCCCCAACGCCAAAGCGAAACTTCGGCGGCCCCCTCCCCGCCCCCCACCCCAGCCTTGGCCCGGAGGCGCTTTGTGTTTGTTACTGTTTGGTGTGTCGCACCCGCGAGGGGATCAGAGAGACAAGAATTACATCTTCAAAATGAGTCATAACTCCTGACCGTATGAGGGAATGCACACGGCAGTACAGTAAGGCTGCTTGACTCAGGGCTAGGCGGACCCTTTCCTCCGAAAAGTCCTCAGCCAGGCTTGGGAACTTGGGGTGAGGCGACGATTTCTATCACTCTTATCTTGTCTCACCCCCACCCCATTCCCCAGAGGAAACAAACAAACAAACAATGTGAAACAGCCCCCAGATGAAAGACACTCGGGCAAATTGATAATAGTAATTATAGGAAGCCCACTCGCCTCGCGCCCCTCCCTCCCCTATCGGAGTTAATCGAGGCACTGTCTCTTTCTCCCCCCCCCACCCCCGCCCCCAAATTAAGATTTTCCGTTTCACGCCAGAGTAAGAAATATAATTATAAGCCTCTTTGGACACTGTCCCTCCCCCCCACACCTCCGCCACTTTGACAATATTTACTTAAGTATTTTCCCCCACCTCACTCACACACATGCTCCCCCCACACTGGTTCCCTTAAATAGTTCCAGTAGAAAAAAAAATTTTTCCCCCTCAAGAAAGGAAAGAGAAAGTCCAACCGCTACGGCAATACTTTTAAGCTCTACTAAATGATTGTATCCTTTCTGGCTTCGAAACTTTTGTACCTAAAAATCGAGAGAGGCGCTGCATTTTTTCAGCTGAAACTGTCAAAACTTGGAGATGGGGGACCTCGGAGGCAGGCAGGAGAGGAGGAGAATCCCGAAACTCTGTGGAGGTTGGGAAGATGCTGTGCCTCGAGGATTAGTTTAAACAGGGGGCTATAAAAGATGTAACAGATGCAAACTGTAACACAGGGCCATTAACCCTTTCTCTGCCGGGCACACTTAGTACCCACGCCCCGCACCTATTGTCTCCCGTGCTGGAAGCTTTGCGGAAAACCTGGAAAGTGAGTATCAGTTTCCACACGTTTGCTGAGAGGGGTGGGGGTGGGGGGAGGCAGAGAGAAGGGGAAGTGAATTATTTAGAAAGCACCTTGAATTTAACCTAAGCATAGTGGGAGAGTTTTAATTTAAGTTTGACACATTTTGTCATTTCTTGGCTTTCCTATTGATTTGAAATTGTTGGTAAAATCCCGAAATACAGGAACGGTCACACAAGTGTCTGTTTGAAACAGCTGGCCTGAGTGTATTCCTGCTGAGACTTACACACCATTGCATATAAATACATGTTTAATAAAGTAAGCTGCTAGTTTTATGAGCATGTGTGTATGAGGGAGAGACAGGGCATTTGTGTTGTAAACTTTATCTCTCCTATTATTTCTAACTCTGGAGTTAGTAATCTTGCCCTCATCATTATAGGGGGAGCATGTAGAAAAAAATATATAAATAGGTGGGAGATAAACACATTCATGTTAGCCGGGCTCACCACTGTTCCTGGGAACTCCTGCTATCTCGACTTTTCATTGCCAAAGTATGGAATGGGGTAAGCGTGTGTATGTGTCTCCTGTTAAATTCATCTATGTTACGGTGACATTTAAAATACAATTTCAAAAGTTATCCTTAATTTAAAACCTTAATATCCTGACAGCAGTTTTTGTCCCAGCTGTAGTGACCCCCCACACTTTGGTAAACGACTCAAGTTCCATGAGGACTTTCACTTCTTTATTTATCATCAGAGAAGTGAGGTGTTACTTCACATATATATACACACACACAAGGAATGAAATAAAGAAATGAAACTCGCTAAGCAGACAGAAAACAGACACTTTCTACTTAGAAAACAGCCTTCTCTGGTGGGAGAGGAGGATGGACAGCCATGTCTAGGAGAAAGACTTGCCCCTGAATTTGGTAGGTTTTTATCGAACAAGTTTTGTAATTATTAACAGGTATTTGCCAAGTTTTAATTGCTGAATACAATAAATTGGAAGTAGATGCGAAAATAGAACAGAATCTTTTCCCTTTAAGAGTTTTAATTCTAACTCTATAGTTCTCAATAAAACTTTTCCTAGCTTGGGTAGCAAAAGACACCTTTGGTTACCTGAGTGGACAGGTACAGGGCAAATTATTTGGGAGAAGAGAAAAAGAGAAAAGGAAGCAGAGAGAGCAGGAGTGGGAGAGAAATCAAAGAAGTCACTCTTGGTAAAAAGCTTGTCATAAAGGAGCTAAACCCACCTGAAATTCCTACCCACAGACACTCCTTCTCACTTTGGACTCACATCCCCACGTAAAAGGAGAAAATCATAAAAAGAGGGTGGGGGTAAGCATACCAAAGGGAAATAAAAAGGGAGAAAGGGGGGGGGGAAACCTACCTGCGAAGTCTTGTTTGTAGTTTTGGCCAGAAATGGTGAGGAGAAAAAGCATGAAGAAGCCGCGAAGTGTGGGGGAGAAAAAGGTGGAAGCGAAGAAACAGCTCCCGGAGCAAACTGTACAAAACCTCGCCAAGAGTGTCGGGAGGCAGGACCGTTATTCCTGCGGAGCAGGTTAGAACTGATCTCTTTTAGCCACTCCAGGAAACACAAACCTGGGGACGGACTGACGTGTTACGCCTCTTCTAATGACATTTTTTTCTTTTTCTTTTCTGTAGGAGAGAGAGAGACCCTGAAACACGCGCCACCTATCTTTGTGGGGAGGGATAATTGAAGCGCCCTGAGCGTGAGCATCATGTGAAAACGTGATCGCCAAGTTTCTCTCTGGGAAAGGATCTGGGATAGATTATACCTTGAAGTTTCCGCAAACGCTTTAGTGGAAGAAATGAAATTCCACCTCCCTCCCTTCCTCTCTCCCTCCCTCTCGCCTCCCTTCCTCCCTCCCTTCTCCACGCCCCCCCCCCCCGTCAAGCCTTTGGCATCATTATCCTCATCACTAAATCCTACACAGTACAGGGCGGAAAACGGTGCACACCATTCACTGAACTGGAGAATTCTAAGGGGCGAAAGTTAAAGGGGAAGATCTCGGGTCCTCAAGCCAGATTGCCTCTTCTTATACAGATATCTCTAATGACCAGATTTGAAATGCACATTAAGTTGTGAATTTCTCAGCACAGCTTCTGGAACTAAATTCTTTGCCCTTTCTCTTAATTTTTTTTTTCTTTCTGAATGCCAGAGCCAGAAAAAAATGTTGCATGTGAACTACATCTTAGGGTGTGTGTGTGTATGTGTGTGTGTGTGTTTGATGAATTTCTAGATTGAATCCTCAAACTAAAAAGTAGTTTAGCATTTTTAAAATAGGGTCTCTAAGCAAATTAACAGAATGCTGGGTTGACAGGTCTCTGATTCCCTTTACATCTCAGGGAGACCTTGCTACAAAGTGAAGGAGTGTGTGTGTGTGTAGTGAGACAGGAGGAAAAGGAGAAGGGCCATAGAGGAACTTAGCAGGGAAGGAAGAGCATGATATTAAACAGCATGGGGTCTAAGTTTTGGAGTATATATATTTTTGATATTGCAATTAAAGTAAAATTAAAAAGAAAAGACTCCACCTTTGCTCTGAAGGGATTGGTTATGTAAATATGGAAGGGATTTCCTGGAGAATACAGCTTTCTACTGTATGGTTAATTAAATAATCACTCAAAAGCTTCCAATGTGACGCTTCTGTCGTAATCCAATCAGGTTACATAGGTCCTAAACAAGAAAGATATTTTCCACATCTGGAAGTCAGCAATTTAGCAAGTACTGCACATTATTAACCAATTCAGAGCCTACTTCCCAGGGGAATTTTTTTAAAGTTTAAATGTTCTTAACCAATGCTCTGCTGTTTTGTTAATCAAAAAGCTGGTTTACACTGCACATAATTGGAACTAATATAGAAGTAAATAAAGACAGCCAAATTTGAGGATGCTGAGCACAGGCATTTATCGGAAAAGGAAGAAATCTCTTAGTCTCCAATGGTTCAGGCTCAGTTTCTTAAAGAACTGTGAGGCTTCCTCCCCCCCCCCCCCCCCAAGAGTGAAAGTGCTTGCGAACCTCAGAACATAAATAAACTTCCAGCCCTACAACCTTAGGACTTTCTTGCCAAGGTAAAGGTAGAGGTGTCAAGAGGACTAAATAACAACCTCGTGCCATTTTTCTGCTGTTATATTGTTAATATCTTACAGCCCCCTGTTTTTCGTCTGATGAAATCTGAAACAAATAATATCCTGATCCAACACTAGACTTTTACGTATATTAAGAAAAAACATCTTTGAACTTTGCTTTGAATGTGTGCCTAAAGCAAGACTTTGAATGTAAGAGTCACTGGCAATTGCACTCAGAGGAGGAAAAAGCCACCACCACATGGGTTGCCACATCCACACTCCCAGAGGTGCAAGTCTTTGTATTCTGTATGTTTATTTTTATTTTTTGGAAGGTGGTGGGATATCCACCAGCATGACAATAGCCAATTCATCCTTTAGGATGCAAAAAAGTCACTTCACAAAGTGGAGTTATAAACTCACCTCCTTTTTAACTTGAGTATTTATTAGGCAAATAGCTGGATAAATTAATCTTCTGCCCACCCCATTACAGATGAATTACCTATAGAAGAGGAGCAGTCAAGCTCGTCAGTCTAAAAATTAATAATAAAAAAGAAAATTAAAGATTTTCAACGTGGGTCAGACACATTCTTGACTTTCTGTTTTACATTTCTTTCAATATTATATATACACTAAATATGTGTATGACTTATCAAGTCCCTCCTCAGAGATTTGTCTGTATTATTAATATTCTTTTTTCCTTCTTCCCACTCCCCCCCTTTATTTATTTTTTTAATTGGAATTCAGCTTTCTCTAGAAGTTTGCTTTTCAACCTCCCCTCTCCCATTCGAGAGGAAGAAGGAGCCCATTGCTTGGAGTGATCCAGGCAAGACCCTACTCTGGTTGCCCAGGTAGACATTGGAGACTCACTGGCCTGAGGCACACATTCACAAGAAAAACTTCAGGTCAAAGGATCCAATCAAACCGCTAGCAAATCATTTGTCTTTATTATGTATATTTATGTCAGGTTACCTAGGATCTGACTTAAAAAAAAAAAAAAAAGACTTAGTATTTCCACTAAAAACACCTCATCATTTGATTACTCTGGGCTCAGTAATTATTCAAGTGGCAGCAGGCAGCCCCAACACTTAGTACTGGGAGTTCCGACATGCGAGTATTTAACATGGGGTGACACAGCAACCTTTTAGGTTCCCATCAAGGTGGCTATTTGGATGGTGGCCCGGGAAGGGTCCCCGCAAGGGGTGGGGGCGTCGGCAGGTTGTCCCCCGCCCGTGCTTGGCACGCCCCTGACACTCTCCTCCCCATTCGACAGAGTTTCCATCAACGCAGAGGCGGTGGGATCCGAGGAAGCCGGAATATACATTTATCCCGGACACTCACTTAGTCCGAAGGCCAGGTCGGGGACAATGGGGATAGTGGGATCAGCGGGATACAGGAGCGCAGGACGCAGGGAAAAGTCGGGAGAGGACCGGGGGTTGCTAGCTTTCGGCTCCTCACACAGCAAACCAAGTCCTGCAAATGAATCTCTCCTTCCCCGTCTTTCTTCTCCATAATAATCCATTTCGAGATTAGCACAGACCAAGGGGATTAAAACAACAGATACATGCAAATGTAAAATAATATTGCAATCGACTTTGGAGAGAAAAAAATAATTCCTTAGGGTTTCTTTGAGTAAAACAAACTGCCTCCCTCAGAATTCCCTCCACCCAGGCGGGGTGAGAAGACGCAGTTTTGTTTTCCTATTCCCTCGGGCCAGGACCTGGTGCCTGTCCCCCCATTCACCTCTCAGTCTGTCAATTTCCTCAACTTTCACAGCCGCCCCACCCCCGCCCCCCTGCCCTTGCCCCAAGCTCCTTTCCCCGGCCCAGATGCCCTAAGAGATACAATGTTTCTGCCCTTGAACACAGAGACTGTAGAAGGAATTCGAATTTGGCCACAGCTTAATATTTTTTTAAAGCAAATTCTGTTTATTTTGTACAATGTGGAGAAGATTTTAAAAAAGGAACTTATTCTCGTTTTGAAACAGAATTGATCTTTTATCTAGGGGAATTATTGGAACCCTGTGTTGTTATGCAGGAGGGGGGGCAACTTCTTAGTTGCAAGTGAAGGGCGAAGGGTGGTAGGGGTCCTCTGGATTGGAAGTGTGTGGAGGGGGTTGGTGGCGGCAGGGGTCCAAGTCAAGCCAAACGGTTTTCTCACGTGCAAACTCGCAATCCAATCCATTCGGAGTTGAGCCTAGGATGGGCGCGGGGGGGGGGGGATCAGCAGCATCTCTCTGAGAAACCCTTTCAAACAAAATCAAAACAGGACCAGAGAGCCTCCGACCGTCCCTAACATCCCTGCTGCGAGGCCCGCGGGCTGTGGAATCTCGCACGTCACCTGGCCCCAGCAGGACGGCCCGCTGAAGGGTTCATTATTTTCTTTTTATTTTAATTTTTTGAAGTTAAGGCTGAATATCTCGGTTTCAGTGCTTTTGCCAACGTCTCCTCCACTGACAGGAACCAGCAAACTTCAAATGAGAGTCTTAATTTATTGATGCAAAACAGGTCTGCTTGTTGCCCCCAATTTTCGGCGCGCTCTGTCCCCCCACTCCCCCGGCTTTGGTCCCTCCATTTGATCTCTGGGTAAGGCCCCGCCGCCCAGGCGGAGGAGCACGTGTGTGTGTGTGTGTGTGTGTGTGTGTGTGTGTGTGTGTGTGTGTGTGTGTGTGTGTGTGTGGCGGGGGGGTCGGTCCCCGCCCGCTCGCACTCCCCCAGGCTGTCCCCGCCCGGGAACCCCGCGACCCCCGCCCCGCCGCCCGGTCAGCTGACCTGGCTCGCTCGCCTGCTCCCCGCCCGCCGCCCTGTTTCCGGTCCCCCGGGTTCGCGAGCTGCGCACGTTGCGGGAGCGGCCCTGGCCGGGAGGTGATGCTGGGGGCTGATTACCATGAGAAAGGCTGTGCCTGGAAAAGCCTCCTCCACGCGACTGTCAATCTCACTAAGGAGAGGGGGTGGTGACGGAAAGGGGCCCTGTAGGAGTCACCAGAAAACTTGGAGTGAGTTGGATGCAATGCAGGCCCAAGGAGGTGGCTTTCGCCTCAAGTTGGAAGGCTGTGGCGTTTAGGGCGCGGACGCCAGCAGCCTCGCCAGGGAATTGAAAACCAAAAATTCTCTCTTACCTCCCTCCCTCTTGCTCTCTTTTTCAGCCCTTCTTGCCCCTTATCCTTATTTTCTTGAAATTCTTTCCCAATTGCATTTCCTACGTTTTCTTTTCTTTCTATTTGATCTCTCCCTTTTGCAATCTCTTGTTTTGTTTCCTAACAACCTTACTTCTCCCTTGGTCTGACTCTTTTCTGCCTCCTTTATGTGTCCAGATTTATAATTTAGTTTTGAAAACACAATGTTAAATATGTAATTAATCTACCAGCAGGAGGTCAGGGACACCCTGACTAAAATAACTCCCTGGGTCATCAGAGAACAAGTTCACCAGGTGTCAGTGGAAATTAAAAAAAATAAAAAAATAAATGTATAAATCAATTATTTCAGTAATCATAATTGCATCTTATTTTGAATTATCATATCAGCCCAAACTGACTTCTAAAAATATATAATTTTCCTAAAAAATGGATAATACTTTGAATAGGGAAACTTTTTAGAATTAAGACAATGTGAGAGAATTTCTCATTAATAGTGATATTTTAGCAGTGCTTAATAGACTTTTGAGATTACAGTAGGTAATTTAATTTTTTTTTATTTTATTCATTTTAGAGAGGAGACAGAGAGAGAGAGAGAGAGAGAGAGAGAGAGAGAGAAAGAGAGAAAGGAGGGAGGGGCTGGAAGCATCAACTCCCATATGTGCCTTGACCAGACCAGTGCAGGGTTATGAACTGACAACCTCAGTGTTCCCAGGACAACGCTTTATCTACTGCGCCACCACAGGTCAGGCACAGTAGGTAATTTAAAGAAACTTAAACTGTGCTTTTTCTTTTAATGACTATTTGGAAAGGGTAAAAATATTCCCAAAGCATCTCTCCAGCCCCCAACAAAGATGAGTCGTTTCAGGGTGAAACATGTCATGCATTCTGTACATGCTAAGCAAAGGCACAACTCAAGTTGTTGGGTTGTTTCCTTGGCCAGGTTGCCTCATTACCTAGCAAGCTAGTAAACATAGGGCTGTATATGTCATGAAAGTGGCTATATTTTTTTGTTTCCCATTTTTTTTTGTCTTTGTTTATATTGGGCACATTTGTTCTCAAAATGCAAAGTTTGTACTTGTTTACAATTTGTTTACTTTGTTGACTTTTAAAAATTTGTTAGAAGTCAATTGAACATGTATATGAAGCCCTTTTTAGGCCAAGAAAAATAAAGATGTATTAGAAAGATGCCTTTTATGCTTCATAATTATTAATTGACATTTTATGATGAATAATTAATCATTTGAATAATTTTGGTATCTCTGATCTGAACACGTATTTGCATATTGAATGCTTGATTTTTAACTGTTTTTGAAAAATGTTCATTCTCTTAGGATGAAGAAACAAAGTAACATTTAAATGTAAGTTTTAACTTCAACACTTGTAAAAGTTTATTTATTGATTTGAGCTATTCTTTCTAGATATTCATAAAAGTTAGCAATTTGTAAACCATTTACACATAGCAATTACATAAGAATATGTGGCAGAACTACAATTAGGAAAAACAATACCCTATGTAAAATCAAGTTAGGGTAGGGAGAGGGGAGGGGCACGAATAAAACCAGATAGGAGGTGACGGTGGACAATTTGACTTTGGATGATGGGTATGCAATATAATCAAATGTCAAAATAACCTGGAAATATTTTCTCTGAACATATGTGCCCTGATTTATCAATGTCACCCCATTAAAATTAATTAAAAAAATAAATAAAAATCAAGTTACTCTTCTCCTTGAATGCAGAAATGTGTGTGAATTATGTACTATATTTTCTTATTGAAATTTGGCCATTGAACTTTTGGTTAAATCTATATATACATGTCAAAAAGTAAAAAGTTGAGGCAACTGACACATTTCAGACCTGGTATTTAAGATAATTTTACATTTTTAATGTGTTAATATATGAGCTGATTTAAAGTTATTTAAAAATTATTAAGCGAGGCATATCCCTGATATTTTTATACCCTTGTGTCAATTGAAGCCCAAAGTATCTATTTGGAATACCAACCCTGCAGATTACTACCTTTGTGATTACAGGCAACTTTCTCTAATTTTGTTTCCTTATTTACAATGTGGCTATACTAATGCTGTTTTAATAGAGAATTGCCTGAAGTAATAAGTGAAACTTCATTATAGTATAGGTTTATTGTTATAATAAAAGTTGAAAAAAATAACATGGAATGTATAGATCAATATAAAACAGTATAAATTATTTTGACTACATAAAACAACTTTTTACTTTTTAGTGTTATTCATAATTTTCTATTGAGAAATGAATGCTGTATCATTAAGTGAAGAAATAAAATGAAAAGCATCATAGCAGTTATGGTTGGTTTACAATATTTAGCTCGTTCAAAGGGTGTATAGCTACAGATGTGAAGATAAGTGCTGTATTTTTTCTTTTGTTAATTCAGCAGATAATTTATTCTATTCAATATAGTCATCGTTTTATTATAAATATTAGACTTCTGTTAGTCTAAATGTATGAATTTGAAGTTTTTCATGAACTATAGAGACATTTAATACCAATACAGATGGATTATTATTATTTTTTTAAGATTCTTCAAAACACTTAAAAAGTTCTTTACTTGATTCCTTTCTCAAAGGTTCCGTTCCATGTTCCTTGTGGGTCAAAACTACCCAGAGGGCCATTTGGACATAAGTTAATGGGCTTAGAGTGACATGTACCTTCTTTTTTCTTTCCTTTTTAAATACAAATAGGGCCAAAAAGTTGCTTGCACCTACAGATTGTCTCGTGACCTGGAAATAGCTTCATGTTACCTTGTGGTTTTCTTTGATAGCCCTTGTTCTGTTAAAGTACAAATTATAAACTTTGTACTCTTCTCCATCTTAATTTTGCACTAAGATTTTTTTTCAGAGTTGTTTCAGGAACTTATATATAAAAGCTTTACTTTTTCATGATAATAAAATTATCCTTTTCATGATAATAAACTATAAAATAGTAACTAAGGAAAAAATATAAACAGCTTCTCTAGGCCTGGCAGTTTTACATGTGCCCTACAGAGAATCACTAACTTTCCCTACTATTTAAGTGTCTGATTCTTCTGTGGCCTTTAATCTGCCAGGTTCACCCTCATGGCCAACACCATGTCCATGCAACATCCAACACCCTCTCACCTTTCACAGACATCCTTTGAACCTGTTGTGCCCACCCACTTTACATAGGTTGTGATCCACACCCCATCATCTTGAATGACTTAGTTAGGACTTGTTTTTCCATGTGTGGCTTACTTTGCTTTTTGGACCTAACACTTAGGCTCATTTATTTTTTAGTTATCATATGGCTCAGGTCTAATGCTCAGGTGGAATGCTTTCTCTGGCTTTGTTGCTTCTGGCTTTACAGGTAAAGTATGTTTCCTAGTTCATTCTTCTTTCCAGGACCCTTGACTAGGGAAACGCTCCCAGAGACTAATTCTCCCTGGCCTGATATTAAGCCCAAGCACAGGACAGTTAGTGATGAAGGACACATCATAATATAGGCATATCTGGGACTTGTTTTTATTTCTTATGTAATTTCTTTGATCACTTGTTGACTGGAAACAGGACATTAGTATATTTGAAACTAGCTTTTATATATTCTTCTTGATGATAGCATATTATGGTGGCAAAGATAGAGGTTTTACCATTAGATGAACCGGATTTGACTCCCTGTTTTGCGAGTACTAATTGCGTATTGAGAACAAAATATTAAATCCTGTGCACCTCATTTTAAAATGAGCAAAAGAGTATTTAGATTTAAACTGGTTGTGGTAAAGAAAAGAAAGAAAGAAAAGAAAAAGATAATATATGTAAATTGTCTGGTACCAGATAGGCATATCAATAAATAGGAATTCCTTCCCATGAATTAACCTAAAATAGACGAAGTTAGATTATAGAAAACCAGAATGGATGTAAGATGTGTTTTAGGTGATCTTTATTATTTTTAATTATTTTCTTATTAGTTATTCAGTTATTTTATGATTTAATTAGAAATTATTTAACTGGTTCTTGCATTATACAGAAATTAATGCTGATATCTAAGTTGGAAAAGTAATATGGAAATCTTCAACTTCTAGTAGAAAAGGTAGGGTGTCCATGATGTTAAGTGTCATGATACTAACCTCTGAGAGGGATAAATGTACTTTATAATTTGATTATATATTTTACACTTCCACTTAAAATTGTAAGAAAAAAATATTTTTTTCACATAATTCTTTCTATATGATTTGGCATAGGAGGAAGCACTCTTTTAGCCAGCTTAGCATGGTCAAGAAGTGCCAAAGGTACTGTTTTTTTAAGGAAAAAAAAAAGAGGTGTGTCTTAACACAGTTTATAGCTCTTTACTTATTCTTACAGAAACTTTAGAGGCTTGAAAGCATTGGGACCAGTGTACTAGAAATGAATTAACTCTTAAAATGTTTGACTGAATTATCTTCTTCCCATTCCCCAGTTGAGTGTTGAAATATGGACTTAGGAAAAAAAAAGTAATAATGTATATGTAGCGAGAATATTGCTTCACTCTCCTGCCTGCAAGTTTGGAAGTAGGATTGTGTCAGCAGGCCTTGGCATGATCTCCTGTGTATGTGACTTTTCTACCCTATGCCCTAGAAAGGAGGGTGTCAGGGGAGGACTGGGCTGTGGACACAGGGAGCATATTGTTCCAATGGTTCTGCTACACTGCAAACCAGGCTTCTTTCTCTCTCTCTCTCTGGAACTAACTTTGCTACACATGCAAAATATCTGTTCCTATTAGGTTTTTCCTTGGCCATTGTGGAACCATAAGTATGGCTCCTGTGGCAAAGGGGTAATTTTTTTGGGTTGAGGGAATCTGGCTTACCTATTGTTCTTGGCACATGGCTAGCACCCTTCTAGACAAGATGGACAGAACAAAGCTAAAAGTTCACAGAAAATACTTGGTCTTTTAAAATAAGAAGGAAAAATTAAAACCCTATTCTTTCAAAGCTTAATTTATCTATCCACTAAGTATATGGAGTTTTAGTTTAGAGAAATCAGCATGATCCTGAGCTTTTACTATCATTTAGCATTTATATATGAGATACTGAAAAAAAATACTTATAGTACTTTGCTGTAGTTATTCTGTAAGGATGATCTAGATGGAAGTTTTGCTTCTATTGGGGAGGATTTTTATGTGGTTGAAGGAAATGTTCAGGGTTAGATGAAATATGCTCTGTCATTTGGAATCCCACTGGACTCTGAGTTTGGTGCAAAGTTATGCTTTTTGTGATATTGAAGTAAAATACCATCCCTTTAGAGTTTTTAACCATTGCTTCATTCAGGATCTGTAAATAGTAATTTATTTGACAAAGACAGGCAATCTATTACTGATGTGTATTTTTTAGTCCTCTGGAATAATGCCTATTATAGAGTAAATATTTGTTGTTGTTTGTGGAACCTGCCATTCATTAAAGCTTTAAAGGTATGCATACTGATCTATTTCACACTTGTAATGGCTTGAGATAAGAATGAGGATAGATGAGGGTAGTGGGCGGGACCATGGGCACTTAGACCCACACAACTTCTTTTTTATTTTTTTAATCAAATTATGTTTCCCATTACATTATTTAACACAAATTGTCTTAGTCTTCTTCTGTGTCAGTTTGCACATGGCCTAAAAAGGAGAAGACTAATAAGAAGGAGCAAATGAAAAAATCTGTATATATTTGTTTTTTATCTTTTAAATGGCTCTGATGAATCTTTTCATTATTTATTTTTAAGTAAGTATATTAGAATTTAATAAGATGTTTTTCTCTGAAAAAATGAATCATAAGGAGAAAATGGAGTGAATTAGAAAAAGTACAGTTTACTTCTGAAGGCAAGTGTGAAGTTGTGATTTAGGAAAAATGGTGCCCTCACCTTCCTGACACCACTTAACAGCCAAAGAAAGAAAACTGAGAAGATGAGGAATTTTGTTTTGTTTCTCTTTGAACAGGCTAGATGATTTTCCTGCCAGCAGCTTCATTTTCACATAGAAAACTATTAAATGGAGGCCCAGAACAATAATGGGAAGTGTGAGCCTTATTGACACTGCTTTCTCCAATACCGTTTTGTCCTCTCCTCTTCTCTGCTTCAGGCTCTCTTTGGAGAAGTGCTCACCTCTTCTTCCTTTTCTTTTGGTGCTCTCTATTCAGAGGCAAAAACTATCTTTCAAAGATAGGCTTGTCCACAGTCTTAAACAGGCTTATCTTTTAAATGGTAAGGTATGACCCTAGGACTTGAAATTTCAGCTGGGCTGCAGAATATTGCCTGGAGGAAACAGAATGTTTACCAGAAATATGTGATGAAAATGGACAGTTCAATACTATTGCTATACACCTCGTGCCTAGCATGGGTTTTGGTGTATGAGAGGTGCTGAATAACGTGTCTTCAATGAATGAAAGCATGCATGCATGAATAATGCTGCCAGACTTACAACAACAGATGTCATTTGTTCCACATGGAAAAAAGAAAAAGAAAGAAAAAAAGAGTTAAAAGGCATTAATGTAGGTGCAGAAAAGTACCTGTGGCCACAAGGTCAGAAACAGGATTTGGATATTATTTTTGAATTCTGAGTATAATATTTTATTTCCAAAATGAAATACTTAAATCACTTACAAAGCAATAGAGTTATAACAGTTCTTCAGTCACTCACTTGCAAAGGAAATTTTCAATACAAATAAAGTCATACATATTTATACTAGGGTAATTCAAAATAACTTCCTCACATAAGCACAGCTACGTTGAAATAAAATCTTGCCAACACTTCTGAGTACATTGCTTTAAGGAAAAAAAATGCTCCCCATAGCGTCCGAACTATTTAAAAACCTTGCCAGCTTCTTCAACATACATCAGTTATCTCTCTTCAAATCACTGACAAGAATTTAAAAACTGCTTCATCAGAACAACTGTTACCCTTTCTCATACGCTCGTTAGAACCTGATCTTCTAAAAAGGACCATATTTACAGTTTCTTTTGAAATTTGAAACCATTTGGCTGATATGTTTTTGCTACTTTTTCTCTTCCTGATTTAATTACTAGGGACATTTGCATGAAAACAGGAGGATCAGGACATACGATTTTTGTCTTACAAGTTCATCTGTTTCTGATGCTTATTCCCCACCTGAGATCTATATCTGTTTTATGATAATGAAAAGACCAGAAGCTAGATTGGAAGTGATAAAAAAGTTGTTGGAAGTGAAATAAAGTTCAAAAATAGGGACTACGAAGGCTAAAATGTTGGTGGATGAAATGATAATAAATTTTCTTCCAGGTTACTTATTTACAAGCAGTCCATCATATTAGCGACATGCTGTTGCTATTAAAAAGGTTAGAAAACTACAGAACTACTCAGGATTTTTAAAAAGTTGATGCTTTAAGAAAACCATGCCTAGGCAGTACTATAGGTATAGACAGGTAGCAGAGAAGACAGTGAAGGAACCGAGTGTAGGTATGATCACCTTGCAAGTGCTTCTGGTCTTTCACAAGAAGAATTGGGATAATTTCTGAGCCTTTTCACCTGGAGTACAATGGCATGTAGAAATGTACATGATCAAAGCTGAAGTCATAATCTTCTTCCAACTTTCTACTTTCTTCCATATGCTCCAGCTTGCTGAAGGGCACCATTGTCCATCCAGTCTTCCAAGCCCAAACCCTGGGTTGACCTTTGACTCCCCTCTTTTTTTTAATCTCCATATTCAATTGCTCATCAAGTGCTAATGATCTTACCTCCACAGGTTCCTCAGATGTGCTCCAGTTCCTCCAATTTTTCACACATACATACCTACACTATTTCAGCTACCTTATTTCATCTCTTTCCTGGAAAACAGTGTCACCTCCTAAAAGACTTTACTGATTCCAGTCTTTCCTCCCTTGAATCTGTTCTCCATGCCATCACCAGGGCTAGTGAGCAATCTGAAACATAAGTTCTGTGTAGCTGCTGAGCACAAGAGCCATCAGCAGTTCCCTATTACATACCTGCTGTGCTTCTCAAATTCAGGTAACCTTAAAGATGTAACCCTAAGAATGGGTGTTTTCATAGTTTTAAGTATTGTTTTAAAATAATAATACTTCAACTTCAACTTTGTTTCTTTCCCACAGTTGTGGATAAAGTTGCGAATGAAGATCCTGGGCTGTGTTGATTATGCCTGTCCCCAGGGTGTGAGTACCCCGGTGTGAGAGGCATGGTGCCAATGCAACAAACCACAGGTTCTTCAGCAAAACACAGGAAGCCCACTTAGAGCCCATGTCTCTTCTTCATCCCCATCCCCAACCAGTCTTCATGGCACATTATACTTTGGTACTGTTGTCTGCATTTCCCCCTGAACAAACAATGCTGTTTCCCATGTTAAGGTTTTTGCTTGTGCTATTTACTCTAGCAGGAATGTTCTTTCCAACTCCCTTCATTTGGCTGACTTCTCTGTTCATTTTTTAACTTAGCTCATGTGTCATGTCCTTCTGGAAGTCTGAGATAGGCTCTTCTGTGTCCTCACAGCATTTAATATGCTGCATCGGAGTCATTCCTTTAAAGGTCTTCTCTGACCTAGAATAAGCCCTCCATGAGGCCAGGGGCACTATTGTTTACATCTTTATATTCTATATGAACTGAATGATGTATCCCTAATCCCCAGTGGGATGGCATTTGCAGGAGGGTTATTGGGAGGTAATTATGTTTAGATGAGGTTATGAGGGTGGGGCACCCATGATGACATTAGTGTCCTTATAAATAAAGTAACACAGGGAGATCTTGCTCTTGCCTTGTGCATGCACCAAGGAAATGCCATGTGAGGCCACAACAGGATGGGGGCTGTCTACAAGCCAGGAAGCCAGTTCTCATCAGAGACCAAATCCATCAGTACCTTGATCTTAGATTTCTTAGCTTTCAGAACTGTGAGAAATAAATGTCTCAGTTTATGGCATTTTGCTATAGCAGCCCAATCACTAAGACAAAAGCAAATACAGATTCTGTTAAGTATCTGGCACATAGTGGAGACTTAAAAATAGTTTTAGAACTGAATATGAATATCATGATGCAAACTAATTTTCATCACTGGACAACGAACTCCAAGAACATGAATGTTCCACTGATGACACATTTAGCCACAAGGAGGCTATAGCCTTCCTATATACTTCATGTTTATTGGGTACCCAAGAGTTGGAACTCTCCTACTGAAATTTTGGAATAACTTGCCATTTTGTTTAGATGTGCATTTGCAAAAGTCTTAAAATAAAAATAACTTTCACAGACAAAACATTTTCACATTTCAAAGGTTTTACACATGCATTATCTCACTTGATCTGTACAATAAATCTTTGAGGTTGGTAGATATTATTATACCCAATTTGGAAAAACAGGAAATTAATATTTTGATGGAATAAAACAAAACAATCCAGTCATTTGGGAAATCTTAAGTATGTTTAAGATATGGAAACATATTTGTGAAGTTGGTAAGGGGATAATATTGTTATTTTTATGTGATAGGACTGGTTGAGAGTCATAGAGGATTGTAATGACAGCAGAAGTTGAAGCCAGTGCCCTGTGACTCAGTGTAGTTGTGATATAGCTCCTCATTCAGAGGAAATTATATATGTATACATGTTAGAAAGGTTGCCTTGTTGTTGTTGGTTTTTAAGTGAGAGGAGGGGAGATACTGAGACAGATGCCTGCATGCACCCAACCAAGATCTACCTGGCAACCCCCTCTGGGGCTAATACTTGGACCAACTGAGCTATCCTCAGCGCCTGGGGCCCATGCTCAAACCAATTGAGCTGCTGGCAGCAGGAGGGAAAGAGAAAGAGATGGGGGGGAGATGGGAAGAGAAGCAGATGGTCACTTCTCATGTGTGCCCTGACCAGGGATTAGACCAGGGACATCCACACGCTGAGCCAATGCCCTACCATTGAGCCAACTGGCCAGGGCCAGGATGCCTTGGTTTTAAGAGAGCAATCTGAAGTAATATATATTTTCTCTTTTTTCCATAACTGGTCTGTCAGTTGTCATTAAGTACACAAAGACACAAAACCACAAACGGGCTTGTTCACAAGAGTGGTTTGGGAGCTAAATTGGAAAATTAATTCAGTTTGTTTTAGATAAGAGAGTAGGGGCCTCAAGGATCATACAAAGACTGAATATTTAAAATTTTCTTTCTTATGTTATAAAGTTATAAAATTCTTGGGTTTAACTAAACAAAGTAAGAGTATGTAAATATAAGTTACCACTAATTTTCCAGAATTTTTTTCTGATAAATGTAAGTCCCAAGAAAATGTATATTTTTGTAGTTCTGTTGTTGAATGAAATGTTACTTTCAATAAGAGACTATCTTTTACTTCTATTTACTCAGAATTTTATAAAGCAAATTTAGCAGATATTCTTTTGAAGGGAGAAAAATTTCACAAAAGTTAAAATGATAGGTAAAACATATTATTTAATAGATTTGTGTTTTAATTCACTGTTGAGAGGCCAGTGCTACAAAATAAATTCTGCATATACTATGAAGCAACACCTGAATGCAAAGATACTTATAATCTTCCTTCTACCTACAGTTTCTCAAAATATGCTTTTGTGCATAAATATGTTAAAGTTAAAATGTGCTGGCCAATGCATCAGTGTTATCAGCCAATTAATAAATTCAAATATGTGCCAGCATTTCATTTCCTAAGCTAATGTGTTGCTTGACAATTACACACATGTATCACATATTTATTCACTTAACAAATGCTTATTAATTCCCTACTGTGTGCTGGGCACCATGCTGTGAGTAAGGAAACAACAGTGATCAAGACAGACCTAATCTTTGCAGGCTGACAGGGAAGACAGACTGTGTGTGATGAATGCTATTGGGAGTAGAAGAGGCAGGTCCGTCTAGCCAAATGATAGCTACAAAATAAAGTGGAGGCGAGAGTAGATCTTCCTAATGCACAAAAGGTCAGGTCTTTGAAATCCATCAAACAGCACTGAAACTAGTTTAAATCACCTGTGACGGGTTATAACCCTTCCAGGCAGGGCTAAAGGCATGTTCGGACCTCAGAGTAGGCTGGAAGGATGAGGGGAGGAAAGCTCAGTTTCAGAGCTTGAGGGAGGGAGGGAGGCCAACGATTCAATGACACTATGACAATAGCTAAAGGATTTGATGCACAAAGCTCTCAAGAGGCTGACCTCAGTATCCAGGGTTTATTCTGGTGGACCTTCTTGCCAGGTATGAGCTAGTGACTCTTTCTTTCTAGGGATTCTGTGTTGGCTGTCATAGGATCCCAGTTGACTGCTGGGTCTCATGGACAAGCTCTAGCCCCAGACAGGGGGACATTGGTGAAGACTAGACATTACCAGGCAAGCAGCTCAAACTGGGGGCCAGGCCAGGGCACTTGTTCCACCAGAGGACCAAAGTGCACAGTGGGCACCATAGCAGATACAATGAATGTATCAGAAGGGATTAGCTGTCTTGGGCCTCTCCTAAGGGGCTTCTTATGTGCCCCAGTCCTCCAGGTGACAGGCTCAGTGCAGCAGTGTCTCTCTTTTCCTTCAACACCCTTCTCCTGCCACCTCTGCTCTCCTCCCCATAGTTGTTTCTTTACATTACAGTACTACCTCTTATGCCCAATATTGAATAAGGCTTCTACTTGTAAGAAGAACAACTAATAGTTTTGAATGTGATTTTTGCTTTTGTTGGGAAATAGTAGTTTTGGTTATTGTCAGTTTACTAAAATATAGGTAAGGCTTGGGGTTTTTGCTGCAAAAGATGTGACAGCTATTGGGAGGAGCTGGGGGGTGGCTGGTGGAGAGATTGAGAAAAAGAGAGAAAAAAGAGAAATAAACCTCATGGACATGGACAACAGCATGGTGACTGTCAGGGGGAGGAGGAATAGGGAGTTAGGAGAGGGAATAAGGGGGACAAATGGTTATGGACAGAGACTTGACTTGGGGTGGTGAACACCCCCCCCCCCAGTGTACAGATGATATGTTGTAGAATTGTGTATCTGAAACCTGTATAATTTTGTTAACCAGTGTCACCCTAAAAAGGAAGAAAAAAGAATTTAAAACAGATAACTTAGTTTGATTTATTTATTGACTCTAACGGTCTTAATTTTTTTAAACCAAAAACAACAAAAAAATCAAAACTATAAAGACGTCTTTAAGTAGTGAATTTATGAACTTTGTCTCCTTAAGTATCTTTACCTGAGATAACATAGGAGCACATACACACGGGTTGTTACCATGTAGTGGATGAGGTCTTCAGAAACAGACCCAACAAATATAAACTCAACATCTGTTTATATTTTTGCTCAAATTTGTGTTTTTAAAAATCACATGGGACTTTATTTTCTGTTTAAATGTAAGTTCATTCTTAAACATATGTTCCCAGGTTAAAAAGGCTGAATTAGGCAGCACAGGTTTTAACTCGACCACTTACCACTTGGGCAAGTGATTTTGGCCAAGTCACTTAACTTCTTTGGGCCTAGTTTCCACATCTATAGATATAAGATAATTGCACCAACCTAATGGGATCATGAGTTAGAGCAAATAAGACAGTGGGGATCCAAGTGCCTGTTAATTGTAACAGTACCAAATGCAGGTGTTATTTAAATTCAGATGCAGGTTAGGCCCACATCTATAACCCAAAATGAGAGTGCGTTCAAAAGGTCAACCAGTTCCTGAGGCAAGAAATGCAAAATGACAAAGAGTAAAAGGGTCAGTGAAACTATTGGCTTCTAACCAATCCTCGTCAAAAATCTTTCCTAACTGCATATTTTAAAAGATGAGGAAAGATAAGAAAATGAAGAGAACTGCTCTTTTTCTCTGACCATTAAACCGTTTTCTCTTCCAAAATAACTAAGCTATAGAAACTTGAGGCCTAACTCAGTACTGAAGGTGGCCATTCAGAGTACTGTTTAAAATGTTGTATTTATGAAAGTGAGGTGCCATGAACATGTACTCATATCAGACAGAGGTGGACATGAGCAGAACAAGCTTGTTTCACAGAGCCCGCCCCTCCACTTGGCTGTGAGTCACAAAAATCTGATGTCTGCACATAAAATGCTTCCTTGAACAAAAGTTGAAAATTGTGTATGTGCGGGTGTGCGTGTGTGTATTTGATATGTAAAGGAAGAATGAAAAGTGAGACACCAAACTCTTTCATTGACTCAAATTTAGAGCCAAATTTTAATAACACAGCTGTCCAGATGTGAGACACTAATGAGAACATAAGCAATTCGTCGACAGAAAAGGGATGGTTGGCCCAATGGCCTGTCTCCTTCAAGTTTATTGCAACACACCTCTTCGTGTTGTCAGCATATCTTGCACCCCTTCTGCCTACATAAACATGTCCAGCTGTCTCTTAAACTAATTTTACTTTAGGTTTCACTCAATGGACTTATTTGGTAATTTGCAGTATTTTCCATATGCTGGTGGATCTTTGGATGAAATTGTCCTACATTATCACTACTTCTTAACTAATTACATGAAACATTCAATAATAGAATGTTTACAGCAGACAGCACTGAAAATTTGGAAATAATCAACTGGGAAAACAAATCTATCATAAATTTAGAAAGAAAAGAATTATTCTTTTGCTAACCTATGTTTTAATCTTTCTTAAAGATGTGAAGACGTAGGTGGGGAGTGACTCAGGTAGGTAAATATGAAAACATTCTTTTGCTATATTAGTCTCATTAACAAAATTTTTAGCGAGAAGAAAATAAGCTCAACTGACATAATAGAAGAAGTATCTGATGTTTTATTTTGGTTGGGTTATAGCCATATTCCAGATAGTATTTTTATTTCCTTAATTCTCTCGATATTTCAGGCTATAAATTTGACTTGAATTATTCAAAAAATTAAATTTGTTCTCTGAATCAGTGTAGAAATTATTTTATACTAAACACTTTTTTCAAAAACTGTTCAAATGACTGAATACCAATGGCCGTGGTGTAAATATTTAGGTTGTCTGTGGAAACTCGTGATGGAAAAATATAACTGAAAAACTTCTTTAAGATATGATTGGAGATCAAGAAAGTGGAAATAACTAGTGTGCTGAAGAGGATTAATGAATAATTAGTATATAATTTAATTGAACATTTTACATTTTCATTGGTGAATGACATTTAAATTATTTCGATGTATGTATATGTTGATTTGATGAACAACTTGCCGGCTCACCTGGCATTTCCTGGTTTTAACCCTGAAAATTCCACTTGCTGTGAAATCCCTCAGCACCCTGCAAACAGGTACTTCACAAACGCATAAAAAAAATTAAAATAATCTGCCCCTGAGATGTGCTTGGTTTTTTGGTCTGCCTGCTCTTCAGACTCCAGGAATTCAAAAAGCAAAGTGTTACGTTAGTATTAAGGATTTTGCTCTCTTGTTATAACAGCCTATGTTCTGGTGTCAGCACCTTGGTGACTGTGGTGAAAGATGATCCACGTGATTTTTTTCTTTTAAATTGTTTCCAAGCTTGGACAGATGATGGCTTATTTATTTATTTTATAAAAGAGCTGGAAAATCTAACCTATTTCCTTCCAATATTTTCTTCCTCAAGTCACTTTCTGTGCAGACATGCTATAAAATACATCCTGAATCTAGCACCTTGAATGGTCTCCAGACTCGCAGAAGCCTACACCATATGCTATTGTCCAGATTATGATAGGAAAAAATGATCTATGTTGAGTTATTTTAATCTTGTGGGCCTCACAATTAGAGGAATTCTGTATTTTTCTAATTTTAAATTTGTAGAGTGCAAGTTTTGAACATTGTCAAGGGGGAGGCTTCAATAAAGGGCATGACTGAGTCTACTCCTTAATGATTTTTAGCTTCAACAAAACCCTCTCCAGGATTCCTCTTCTTAACAACTGCGCTGCCAGGCATTGTTTAAACTAGCATTCTTCATGGTTAGGTGATCTCATGGAAGGTGACCAAAAGATTTTAAAACCAGAAGAACGTAACCAGCCATTCAGTCAGAATTTCTACATTTTTCCTGTGTGCCCTGTGTCTCTGTGATAGCACATTTTTCTATGCGCATGTGTGTGTAAACATGCAGCATTTAGCTACAGAACATGTCACACATTTCTTTCCTGGTCACCATACTGCATGACCGATCCATTTCATAGGATGTGTTCGTATGGTTCATTGCCCACTGGTCTTATTATTTAACAATTTGCATTAAATTGAATTTTCTATTTACAGGTGTAAATGGAAATTTTGGCTTCTGAGAATGTATTACTTACTGGCTAGAATGTTCTTGGTTGAATTAGCTCTGCCAATATTAGATTATGTGTACCTGGAATAAATTTGGGACATTTAATTAGAATAGCATCATAATAGGATTTTTTTTTATGGTTAAGCTTGAGCTACTGAGGCCAGGTCAGTATCATTAGTCTAGGAGACATTTACAATCATATTCTAAAGTTTTTTTTTTTTTAATAAAAACTATGTGTATTTCTTGATGGATCAGAGGAAGTTAAATTACTGTTAATGTGTATAAATTACTCAAAAGTTTAAAAAGCTTGAAACCTTTATCATCTGCTATAATGTTCTGTTGATAACTGGAATGTTTTCATTTTAAACTCCCCTGGCTTCCCCACAGGCTCAAGAAGCTAGTACTTATTGACTGTGTGCTTTTTGCTAAGCCCTGACTGTATGCTTTACCCATCTTGCTTTGTGAAATCCTCAAAAACTATCTTGTGAGGCGGGCATTATGTTTATTATGTTACCTGAAAGGAATGCTTAAGAAAGATCACAGACTTGCCTGCACACAGAACCAGGGAGTGAGAGAGTCACTCCTGCTTTCCAGGGTACTGCTATGTTCTGGGCCAACTATTCTTAACTCCATAGCATTGTTTTTCTTCCACTGACCTCCTGTCCTTGCAACTGGACAATATCTCAATGCTTTAGAAGATGTTAATGCTGTTCACTGCTTGGGTTTGGACATACTGTTCTACCCTTACCTTCTCTGTCTGACACACTCTTAGTTTTGTTTTTGCTTTTTTAAAATTCTTTTTTTATCTTTAGGCTTGGATTGGTCATCAACTGTCATACTGGATCCAGCAGAAGTCTAACCAAAATCCTAAGACATTTTGTGTGTGTGTTTAATATTTTTATTGTTAGCTTTTCTCTTTTTAAAACATCTTTATTGAGATATAATCAAATACCATATAATTGACCCATTTAAAGCCTACAGATTCAAGAGTTTGCACTATATATATGTATTTACAGATATAAGCAATTGCCATCAGAGTCTATTTTAGAGTATTTTCATCACCACCAAGAGAAACCCCGTCCCCTTCAGCTATCACCCCTCTCTCCCCATCCTTACATACTCCTCAGCCCTAATCAACCACGAATCTACTTTCTATCTCTGTACATTTGCCTATTCTGGACATTTTTATTCATGAAATCACATAATACATGGTCTTTTGTAACTGGCTTCTTTTGCTTAACATAATGTTTTTGAAGTTCATCCATATTGTAGCAAGTGTCAGTACTTCACTTCTTACTATGGCTGACTAATATTCCATTACATGGACATACCACCTTTTGTTTCTTCATTCAGATGTTGATGGAAATTTAGGTTGTTTCCCTTTTGGTGATTGTGAATAATGCTGCTATGAACATTTGTATAAAAATTTTTGTTTGAAGACCTGTTTTCTACTCTTTTTGGTATATATACCCGGGAGTGTAATTATGGGGTCTCAATTCTTTATTTTTGACAGAGATAGAGAGAGTGTCAGAGAGAGGGACAGATAGCGAGAGTCAGACAGAAAGGGAGAGAGATGAGAAGCATCAATCCTTTGTTGTGGCTCCTTAGTTGTTCGCTGATTGCTTTTTCATATGTGCCTTGACTAGGGGGCTACAGCAGAGTGAATGACCCCTTGCTCAAGCCAGCAATGTTGGGCTCAAGCCAGCGACCTTGAGCTTCAAGCCAGTGACCTTTGGGTTCAAGCTAGCGACCCTGGGGTCACGTCTATGATTGCACACTCAACCCAGTGACCCCACGCTCAAGCTGGATGAGCCCGCACTCAAGCTGGTGACCTTGAGGTTTTAAACCTGGGTTCTCCATGTCCCACTTTGACACTTTATCCAGTGTGCCACCAGCTTGTCAGGCCGGGGTCTCAATTTCATATTTTGCTTTTTGGGGAACTGTCAAACTCTTCCACAGCAGTGATACTATTTTATATTTTAAGCAGTGTATGATTCCAATTTCTCCACATCCTTGCCAACACTTACTATTTTCTATTGTTCTTATTGTATTCGCTTATTTATCTTGGTTGTAGCCATCCTAGTAGGTGATAAGTGGACTGATTTTTAAGGTTTTTATCTTTTAATGACTTGTCAAGAAATATTTATTTGGCCTGACTGTGATGGCGCAGTGTATAAAGTGTCAACCTGGAACACGGAGGTTGCCAGTTCAAAACCCTGGGATTACCTGGTCAAGGCACGTATGGGAGTTGATGCTTTTTGCTCCTCCCCACTTCTCTCTCTATCTCCTGTCTAAAAATGAATAAATAAAGTCTTAACAATTTTTTTAAAAAGCTTTATTTTTTATTATTTGTGCTCCTAAGCACTGAACTAAACCTCCCTTATATTATTTGTCACCACATCCTGTAATCTCTTTCTGTCTATCTCTGCCTCCTTAGCTCCCTCTTAAAACCAAGATGCCTTTGTAGTCCCAGGGCACAGTGCCCTGAGCTCAGTTCAAGCTTATGAGTGAAGGAATAAAAGGAACTGCAGGAACAGGGAATGTTGAGAACTAACATTTTTTAATGATCATCTATCTCCATCATACCAGGCACTGTGTAGCACCAACATATATTATCTCACTTAATTTTCCTAAAAAGTAAGAATAAGGTGTTATGGCCCTTATTTTACAGAAGGAAGTGGAACCAGAGATAATCTCTTGTCATTCAACCACTGGATACAGAGCTAAGCTTCAAAATCTGTTCTCTCTATATCCAAAATTGGATGCTTCCTATGTGTCTTATACCCTATGACAGCTACTTTGGGGATACTATCTAATTTAATCATTTAAAGAATATGGTAAGTTAGACATTATTATTATTTCAGACAATGAAACACTCACTGAGGAGTTAAGTAATTTGCTCAAGAAGAAAGAGCTAGCTAGTGAGGAGCCAAAAACAAATCTGTCTAGTTGCAAATGTGTACAATTCTACCAATGCAGAGAAAATGCATTAGAGATATGAAAGCTTACTTGGTTACCTGAAAGTATGGGAATTTAGTTATAATTAAGCAACCAGACTGCCCAACAAATTTTTCCAAGTAACTTTATTTTTTTTAATTTGCCTCCAGTCATCATTTTGGTGGTATAGATAGTCTGCTGAATCTATTTATCATGAAGAAAGCACTCTGTAACTCTAAAAGAGTGTTTGTTTCCCTGAATTGCTGCATTTTAAAGCATCTTACTTATAGTATAAGTACTTACTTAAAGTATATAACATCTGATTGAAGCATTTCTTAGATAGTAATAAATTGGCTACTTCTGTTTTTAAGAATTTGGTTATTCACTCATTCAAAATTTATGTCACATAGTCATTTTTCCTTTTACCATAGTAAAAATCCATACTAAAGATAAACAAGAATCATAACTAGCATAAAAGATTTAAGTAATATACTCTAATTTTATACTGATTTATGTATTCCGATTTCAGATTACCTTTCCAGGATTTACACTAGGCTATCAGACATTGGAGAAGCTTATCATGGCCATGTTTTGGAAGCAGGTATAAGTGGAAAAAGAGAGGCATTAGATAACTTTAAACTTCAAATAATTTCAATCAGGATAATTAATATGCTGTTTTGATGTTTCACTTATTTGTCTTATGTCATGCTCATTATTCATTGCTCTTCATGCTTTTTTAAAGGTTTCTTTAAAAAAATTTTAATAGAGGCCTGTGTCCCATTTGGCATATGTCTTCCTTGTCAGTGACATCTTGAAAATTAAAAAAAAATAATACCTCCCTCGCATGTATTCGTACAGGTTGAGTGCCTGTAACTGCACCATGCTTCAAAATGTGTCACCTTATTAAACTCTGCAAATTGTTCTGAACATTGTTTCTGTAAATGTTTTGGAATAGCTTTACTGTCAGGTCAACTTTCTAAGGGCTAGAAATATGTCAAACCTGGCAGCATTACCTTTATTTAAGAGCCAAAATACAAATAAGTAGATTAGAAAGCAATGAATCAATACAACATTGCAGGACGTTATGGTTGGCATTGACTTCGAAGTTTGGCACCCTTATTTTACAGATGAGTAAGCTCATCTGTGAACTCGGTAGGAGACAGGGTGTTTTCTGGACTCAGTCACAGCTAGCCAGGTAGTGCTGACTGTCCTGCCATGCCTCGGTTTCCTTACACTAGGGAGGAACTTTTCCTTCATTAGATAACCCCCAGGCATTTTCCCACTTTGAGTTTCTATAGTTCCATGACAAATCTGATACATTTCTAGTCCTTAAAAAAGCTTCTGACATCACACACAAGATTCTCCTAATCTCTTACTGGGTCTCCTTATATATTTTCTAAAAATTGGGCAGACTACCAATATATGGTTATTGGCAAATTCATAACTTTTATTCACTATTGAAAGAATAAACAAATGAAGATCTTTTTCCTGTTCAGGGCATTTCTTCACTTTTTCTCCTCCCTGGTTTGTTGTTGTAGGGTTGCTTGGGAATATTAGGTTACTGATCTTTGTTTTTCTTTCTACAAGAAGCTTTCACTAAAATATTTTTTGGGGGGTCGTATAAGAAACAATGACTCTCACATGCAAGTAATTAAATGGATGTAAGGCAAGAAAAAGGTGGCACAAATTTGAATTGCTTAATTTTGTTGTGTCCAAGAGAGCATGGGCTTTCTGAGAATATTTGCTCTCTTATATTACATTGAAGTTTGGGGTAAGTTTAGTACTCCTGCAAGGCCTGGGCGGGCAAGTTTGGCAAGCTTGGCAAACAGTCTAATCTGATATGATGCACACTTTTCTACTCAACTGTAAAAATCTATTTTATTCAGCTATCACCTGCTATTCTTATGGCAAGTCTTTGGAACAGAGATCCTATATGTGTCAAAAATATGTAATGTATTTGTGATTGAAATAAATAGAGACTAGGGTGACTTAACAAACTTGTTTTCACATGTGCTGGCCAGTTACTTGCAGCATTCAAGAGTAGGTTATGCTAGCCTTCCCACTTTCAGTGCCTTTATGGATGTGGTGTTTATATATCCTAGATTTTCCAGGGTAACCCTGGATTGTAAATATTCTGTCCTGTTGTTCCCATAAGTACAATCATACTTGTCAAGCTACGTGTCGTGAGTTTTGGTTTGGAAAATATGGACGCCGTATGTCCATCAGAGCCTGTTTTTTCTGGCCTGGTGCCTCATACTGTTGCCCTACCATGCCCTACCCCTAGCCCACTTCCCGTTCTCATCAGAAGCTTGTTTCTGTTTCAGTCCACTTGCTCTCTCTGCCTAGTGTCTAGGGGGCAATGCCAACAGTAAACTAATCTGTGCTAATGGGCAAGCAGGAGAAAATCAGGGTCAGGAGAATCCGCATATCCAGAACATCTGTCTCCTCCTGGGCAACATAAGTGGCACTCTGGAAATAGTGCCTCGGTTTCATATATCTCTAAGACCAAGTTGTTCTATGGTTGGTTGGTGGGGGCAGATTTCTTGGAGGAAGCAAGCGCCCCCACATTTCACTGCAAAGATGGCTTCCTTCTCTGTCCATATTGTGGGCCAGCTTTGCATACGTGTCCCAGATATGATCCTGTAACTAGAAGAGGAGTAAAAGGCCAGTGTACCAACTTTATTTCTCTGCCCACAATTATTTCTTCTGGTATGTGTACATGGCTCAAATGCTCTTTTTACAAAGTTGAAAAGCAAAATTGTTCTGTGACAATATTTGCTGAGACAACAAGACAAATCGGTGCTTCTCCATTGCTAAACCTTTGTTCCAACCCTACCTTGACTTTTAAAAAAAATTACTCTTAATGAGGAGGCTAAGCTTCACACTTGTAGGATGATATATAGGATTAGTTGAAATAGTTTGTAGATTTTAAATTCATTGCCTGCCATTTTTCCTTTCAGTCTAACCTTGTTATTTTTGTTTATTTGATTTGATTTTATTATGTAAATGTGCCAAGGTTTCCACTAACTGTCCAAACAGCTCGCTTTTAAAATCTCTGTTTCAACACTTTCATTTGTATCACTTTTTTTTTTCTTGTCTTGGTTTAGTACTTACTGTGATAAATTTCAATTGAATCTCTTAACTCCTCAACCCTCTGTTAAGCAGTTTACCTTTTAGAAATTCAATCAGTGTTCCTTTTGGCAGTTTGTGTTATCTTAAAAAAGCAACATTAGTGCCTTGCCTTTTCAGTCCTGAGAGCATTTGCTGAACAAGATGCTTTCAACATTATCTATTATTTTTGATCATACATGGTTAAGTCTCAAGAACAATCTCTTGAAATTGTTGACTGTTTAGGAAACTAGGAGAGTAGGCAAGTACCTGGTATCTTTAGAAGCAGGATAGAAATTTAGCACCGTTATTATCCTAATCAATATCTGAGGAATTAAGCTGTCTTATTATCAAATCCATGCTTTCCTTACAGTCTATTATCTGTTTGTTTGTTTTTTTGATCTTCCATGTCTATATTCAGCTAATTTAATGCCAACATTGTAGAGTCACCAGGTCTCTTTTGTTAACTGTAATCTTCCAATGATTGTATTTAACTGAGGGCTTAGTGTGCACCAGACACATTAACTTCTAAAATATTAACAACATACCTGAACGATTGGTGTTTTTTTTTGTTTGTTTTTTAGGTGAGAGGAAGAAAGATAGTGAGGCAGAATTCCATGTACCCCAACCGGAATCAAACTGGCAACCCGATCTGGGGCCGATGCTCAGTGCCAAGCCATTTTTGGTGCCCAAGGCTCATGCTCAGACCAAGAGAGCTATTCTTAGCATCTGGGGCAATGCTCAACCAGTTAAGCCACTGGCTACAAAAGGGGAAGAGGGAGAAAAGTGGGATGGAAGCGGGAGAAGGAGATGGTCACTTCTTCTGTATGCCCTGCCAGAAATTGAAATCAGGACATCCATATGCCGAGCTGACACTCTATCCACTGAGCCTCGCACCAGGACCGTGATTGGTATTATTATCCCCATTTTACAGATAGGAATGTAGGTTTTGAGTGGGTGAGTCATATCTTTTTTAAGTCTCGCAACTAGTGAGATCAGGCTTAAATTCAAACCAAAAATCTGTCTGACATAAAACCCTCCACTTCTAACCACTGTGCATAGTACTTCCTGTTAACAGTGGATAAAGTTGTCTGTTATGTAAATCAACATAGTCATTTACAATGGACTTCCTTCTTTTACACTACAATATACACATATAAAAGCATTTAATATTCACTTGTTGCTTTTCTTTTTTTTATTTAAAAATGCCAAAATAGTACATCATATAATCATAAAATCATATAATATAAGAAGTGAAAGACTTCCCTGTCCCTCCAAGGTCTCACACTCCTTGGTGTATGTACTCTCAGAGTTCTCCTAGGCATTATCTAGATGTTACTCTGCAGACATTTTCTTTTTAATTTTTAAAGTCTTATCTTGAGGTTTATTGCCAAAATTACTACATCTTATCACTTTCTGCTTGCACAGGGAACATATAAAAATTTATTCCTATGCAAAATACCTGTAAAGTAGTATCTTTTCTTATAAGGATTTTGAGAGTCAGAGTCTAAAATCTGTGAGACGAATAGTTTTAGAATATTGACATTTTTCTTTTCTCCTGATATTTGGTCATTGTTATGCAATAAGAAGAGAGATATAGCCAAATGCTTAATATTTCATACTAATTTTTTTCTGTAGGGGGATGGATGGAGATTCTTTTAGATCCTTTTCTCTTTTAGAATGGAAACTTCCTTTAAAAATGGACACTTAACATAGGCTCGTTCAGGCTTCCACCCTCTTCTAAAAAATGGGATTATTTTCATAATGAACAGATGGGAGAGGCAGGGGCAAAAAGGCTAAAGGAAAGGCAGGCATCATCACAGAAGTTGCAGGAGCACTGTGGCTCCTTTGAATCAGTGAGAGTTGGTCTTCGATAAAGCCATGTGTGGAAGGCAGAGTTCACTTTGACCCTTTCCTTAACCAGGGTTTTCTCCTTTCTTCCTTTGGACTCGAACTGATGGCTATAAATCTATCCTAATTCTAGTTACATGTCTGTGCCTTTGTTAAACGTTCGTTTCTTTTTGCTGGACTGTCAACCATGCAAACCAGGGACTTTGTCTTCATTTCCCAGGGCCTAGTCCATGCTGCATAAATGTGTGTAAGGTGAAGGCAAACACCCATGTGAGTGATTGAGTGATGACAATGATTGCTGTTTGGGGTCCCTAGAGTAAATGACACAGGAATTTGTAATAAGGAATTAACCACAGCGTGAGAAGCAGAGTAAAAAAAAAACACTATTGGACAGAAAGGTTTGGAGTAATTTCTCTCTCAAACCCTTTATTTGCCAGCAGTGTGATCTTGTCTGACTTCTGAGGTTTGGGGCTTAGCTGTCCCATCTGTGACATGGGCACAATGTCACTCATGGCCTGTGTTGCTGTTGAGATTTAATGATAAAATGATGTAACATGCTTACCCTCGTTTTCAGACTACACAGATATTATTTATTTATTTATTTCAATTTAAAAATATATTTACTTGTGGTAAAATAAAAATAACATAATTTACCACTTGAAACATTTTAAAGTATAAGGCTCAGTAGTGTTACATACATTCACATTGTTGTGCAACCAACCTATGGAACTCTTTTTTTCTTGCAAAACTGAAACTTTATATTTATTAAAGTACAACTTCCCATTCTCCTCTACCCCTGGCCCTGGGAACCACCATTACTCTTTCTGTCTCTATGAATTTGACTAGTCAAAGCAGCTCATAGAAGTGGACTCTGACAGTATTTGTCTTTTTGTGACTGTACTATTTTACTTAGTGTGACATCCTTAAGGTTCAGCCACATGTTAGTATTTGTCAGAATTTCATCCCTTTTTAAGACTGAATAATACTTTGCTGTAAATATATACCACATTTTGTTTACCATTTATTCATCCATTTACACTTGGGTTGCTTCTATCATTTGACTATTATAAATAATGTTGCTATGGTCATGGTTGTACAAATATTTTTTGGAACCCTGTTGTAATTATTTTGGGTATATACCCAGAAGTAGAATTGCTGGATCATAGGGTAATTCTATTTTTAATATTTTGAGGAACTTACATACTCTTTTCATAGTGACTGTACCATTTTACATTCCTCCAAGCAGTACATAAGTGTCAAATTATTCCACACTCTTCAACACTTGTTATTTTCTTTTTTTTTGATAGCATCTATCCTAATGACTATGTAGTGATATCTACATACTCATTAGGATAGATTTGCAAACCATTTGTGGTTTTGATTTACATTCCCCTAATATTAGTTATCTTGAGTATATTTTTATGTGCTTTTTGGACATTTGTATATCTCCTTTGAGAAATGTCTATGCAAGTCTTTCCCAGACCACATTGACTTGAAATTAATAACAATAGTATTATGACAACTACTGCTATTAATAATCATTAATTTGATAATTATTTATGGGGTCATCTGTGTTAGAACCGACCCTAGGAATTAGTGATACAATGGAGAGAAAAATAGACAAAAATTTCTCCTCTCGAGGAGCTTACATTTGAAAAGACACACAACATAAATGAGTAAAATGAAGACTGTATTAAGGAATGATAAGCATGCTGGAAAAACTAAAGTGGAGAAGGAGGATAGGAAGTGGGAAGGGATTGAAACTTTAGGGAGGGTGGCTAAAAAGGTGCGTACAGCCAGAAGAAAGGGAGGGAGGGAGTGGTAGCAGCCTTTGAGAGAAGAACTTTCCAGATGGGAATATACCCAGCACAAAGTCCCAGGACAGAAGGATGCCTGGTATATTGAAGAATCAGTGTCAATGCCATGGTGTGCTAAGCTCAGTGAAAAGCAAGATAATAGGAGAGGAGGACTCAGGTGTGTGTGCACTCAAGTGCTTGTGTACACATGAGTGTGAATGTGCCTAGTCAGGTGAAGCCTGAAGACTGCCAGATAAAATATAAATGTCCAGTTAAGTTTTGTAATTTCAGATAAACAATGAATAACTCTTTAAAATGTATAAATGTATCCCAAATATTATATGAAATCCACCTGTACTAAAAATTATTCATTTAACTGGGCCTTTATACTTTTATTTGCTAAATCTGACAATGGCCCTTGTAGGCCATTGTAATGATTCAGGGTGAAATGGGGAATGACACCACCTGACTTAGTTTTAACAAGGTCATCTGCTCTTGTGTTGAGAATATACCCTACAGGAGCAATGATTGATACAGAGGGACCAGTGAGGAGGCTTTTGACTAATCCAAGCAAGAGATGATACTAGCTTGAACCAGAGTATCAGTAGAGGTGGTGAGAAGTTGTTAGATTTTGAAGGTCATTTTTAGTTTGATGTGCTTCTCCTTCCCAGAAAAGTTTTTAAAAGAAGATACCCTGAGCAGTCAATGTTCTATCTAAAGGAATGAATCTTCATTCGTCCAAAATAACATGTATTGTATTTAGCATATGCCAGACACTGTGCTAGCTGCATTGTAAATAAAAGACCAGTCTCGGTACTCAAGGAACTCGTGTTATAGCTGGGAGAATTAAAACTCTGTGCTGTATGGGGAAACAAAATACTCGAGGCAGATGTGCTCGAAGCTTTGGAAGTCATAGCAAGTAGATGCCACCTGTGATCTTCTAAGAAGACGGTCATACAGTTTATCATACAAACAGGATGCTTTTGAGACTGAAAAAGCACATCAATAATAATTACTCCAAGAGAAGAGATTAAAATCAACACTCTTCTCCAGCAAAACACAGATCTAAAATCTTTGTACTTTTGAGTTCTACTCCAATAGTGGTTTTGATTACAAGTGGTGGGAACAGGACCTAACGTGTCACCAATTTTTAAACTTCTAGATGAATTCCATGTTTCACCTATAAACCACTAGAAATAAAATATTTATTATCTAAAACAATTAGAAATTACTTGCTGGCAAAGTAAAGGAATATTGACTGCACAGTGAGATATTTGGATGTTTCTTAGTTAGATTGCCATAAATTATCTGGCTGTGAATCTGTAATTGTTCTTATAGAAAATATTCCGTTTACTGATTTCCCGAGTTCCTGTTCACTGAGTATAGAGAAAAAAAGTGGTTAAATGAAATTTGACCTGATTTCTTATAAATAGTATAGAGAAAGCTCCCTGTGCTTTCCTTTCCTTGAATGGCATTATTTTGACTCATCATGTTTTGCTTGTTGAAAAGTGCTTGTTATTCTTGCTAAGTAACTGAAGGGTTTTTAGCCATCGCCATTATGTTTATGTCAATGAGGCAAAAGCATGTGAAGGATTTACAGCTTTATTGCAAGTTTTATATGCTGGAGGTAAGGTATATGTAGTCCCTACCTCATGGAAGGAGTCTATTTTCTGCTTCTGAATCAGGCCTGGGGGCTTTTTGGTCACTGCAGTGAGAGCACCAGTCAGTAAATGAGGATACACATTTTAGTGCACTGTAATGTGATTGTTAAAATTGTTCAATCAATTGATGTTGTCATCACTTCTCTTCTGATTTTCAAGTGCAAATTTGATACCACTGTTTTTATTAACAATTAAAATTTTTTTTTGCCCCTCAAGTTTTCATGATAAGGGATGCATTCTTGAAGTCATGTTTACATTAAAATTCTTACTACAAATGAAGTCAGCTTAAAATGTTTACCAACTTGAATTGAGCTCATCATGTTTTGTTTGCTGAATAGTGTTTTGTGATTCTACCAACATAAGAATGAGTCTCCAAACTATTTTTAAAAGTGAAGCTTTTACTCTAAAGAAGTGCTTGCCTCATTTTCTTAGTGCTACTCCAAACAAGATGTTGTTTATTACTTTGAAACACTATATGTAAACCCCAGGAATATGTTAAATATGATTGAAGTCTTGGCTGTCTTTGACAAATTGAAGTTTCCAGAAATTTAGCTGTGTTTAAAAACTGAAGCCATGTTTTCAGGAAAGATTTCTATTTCCAAATATGTGGTTGCCCAGACCTTTTATATTTTCATGTCAAATTCGGCTGCCAAATAACACACACTGTACCTTAGCTATAATAGAAAAACACACATAGGCTTCAGATTTTAAAAAGCATTGAAAGTGCAATGATGATCATATTTCTTGAACTTATGCTATTCATATGCATATAAGTGTGTTTTAGAGGAAGCTCTGCAAGGCACCAGTCACTGATACTGGTACAAATTGACATGCACAGCACAAGATTGGCACCATGTAACAGCTGGTCTGGGAAAAATACAGGAATTCCTAGCCAGACCAAAATATGAGGTCAAAGAAGTCGCTTTAATAATAATAGTGGTTATCTGTTCATAGTGTGTGATCTGGCAGTGATAGGATGCTGACCCTAGGCAATTATGGATATTTCTAACTGGTTTTGTGCAAACCTAGAGTAAGAGAAATCCCTCAGTTTGTGATAAAAAGGTATTTATTACCCTTTTATTTCCTTTGTATGTGTTACTTAATCATTTATAAAAGACAAATTAATAGTGAATGCCAATTTCATTTTGTGTTTTATTATGTAGTCCTTCCTACACATTTGGGATATCTATTAATATGTGCTCTTAATAGATTTGGCACAAGTTCAATGTCAACGAATGAATGATGCACACATTTTATAGTTGTCCTAGGGATCATAATGTGATTCGGCAACAGTGTGTTTTTAGTTTCGGGGGGTGGGTACTCTGATGAGTCATGAGGGATAGAGACCTATTAGTTATTTTTTTCTCATATAGCACAATGATACAAAATGTTTATTACATTATAGTGCATTTTCTTAGAATGGCATTATTAGGATCAGTGTATAGATTAATGCCTGAGAAACTGGTTGATCACATGGAACCATCTTTTCCTTTATCCTTGTGATGTGACTGAAAAGTCATTTTCTATATTTTCATTTCAATGACAATGTGATGACACACCAAAGAAGCTATATTGACTTGTTGCACATATCAAATGTAATCTTTTCTTTGCAGAAAAATGTTTGTTTTGAACAACAACAAATAAGAAATTTGAGTGTTTCAAGTAACAGGAAGGCTATGCTGGAGAAGGTAGTGATTGGCTGTTGTTTACCTACTGCATGGGCAGGACCAGGAGGAATGAGATTGAATTTTAGTACAACAGGTTTAAATTAGCCACGCAGAAGCACTTACATAAACCACAGCAACAGGTTGCAACTGCTCTGTCCCTCTTTATTCCTAGGGACTCTGTTGTCCAGTTTACTCACCAAGACTCAGCACAGTGCCCTCGGTAGGGTTTAGGGCACAGAGAAGGTGCCCGACCATTATTAAATGACTAAAGTGAAAGAACAGATTAGGGAGATGCTTATAAATGGCAAAGCATTTGGTCCCAATGTAAGGTATTCATTTTACGGTTTAATGGAACATCTACAAGAAAATCAGAATTGAAAATATTGAAAAATCTCTCTGGAATTTTACATTATAACAGTATGCCGTATTTATCTACACAGTTTCCAATTTTTCCTCAGACCATTTTCTTTTTTTAAAAGCTGTACAGCACAGAGAATGCAGGGCTATCACATTGGGAATGGTGGGCTGGAAGACTTCGGCACAATTCACTGCTGAGAGCGGTGGGGGGAGGAGCCCAGGGTGCTTTCAAGAAGCGTCTGTAGAATGAATATGAGACGGTAAGAGGTATGCGTTGTGTTTATTTATTTCTGGAAGATTTTTCCACTAAGTGATATTTTATGTGGGTGAGAGGGAATGTGGTCAGTTATACATTATTCCTTCTAGCATCCAGCTGAACCTCAAAAGAGTGTATTATTCGAAGATGTAAAAAAAAAAAGGCTTTAAACAATGAGTCATGGGTAGCCACCAGACATTGTGGGGGTTCTAAATGCTCAGAGAACGTATCCCTTCCATCTGCATGTGGACTGCTAACGACAAAGCCTGCCAGAGTCAGATTCCAATAAGAAACAACCAGGCAGTATTGCACAGAGCCCAACCCCTGTATTGAGTTTTCGGTGGCTCAGTCTCAAGGTTCTTCTGTGCCAGGTCTCTGGAAGATGATATGTGGGGCTGCTGTGGGCAGAGCCATCTCTTAGGAAGTGAAGGCACTTCAGAGTTTACAAGTTTTATGGGTCTAAGAAAATATGTAAGGCCTGATCACAATTGTATTGGTGGCTAATTGTAAGGAATATAAAATCTAGATTAGTAAATATTAGCAAAATACATTATGTCAGCTTCATTCATTGTCAAGAAGACTATCATAACAATGTCATTGCATTTGAAAACAGGTTTTGGGCTCCTTTCTCTGCAGGAATTCCTCTACATGCTTGATGAACACTTGGAAATCATCGTAGATTACAAATTCAGCATATTACTTGGGGCCTAATATTTCAGAAACAAAATTAGAAAAATCCTTTCAAAAATTTTGCAGCAAAATGATTCATGTGGGATATGGATACATTGTAATCTGTTTTGCAGGATTGGTCTCTGGAAGTAATGGTGCACCAGGTCTGCAGAGCATTAAATGGTCTCAAATCTGGGAGACTGAGTGGGGAAAAAATAAGAGGTTATGTATATTTTAAAGGGTACTAAGAGAACACGACATATAGATACCTAGAGATGTTTTCTTTGAAAGTGAACCAAGTGAAATAATTTATAGCACACAGACAGATAACGTTGAAAGTGATAGATGCAATCCTTTGTCCTTGTTAGCCAATCCGAATGAAGAAAAGTTGGGGACTTGACCTCATGTAAATAAGGCTATGCAGTGCATCTTGTGATGTGTGCTTTTATGTTTAATGCTTAATATTGGTTTAATCTGTACAGTCAAGACAAGTTCTCCTTGTTTTCCTGATGACTACACTTCTTCGATATAACTCGTGAGTTGGGAAGGGGGAGGACAACTCTAGTCTCTGAGGAATTGTCTGGAATAGAGTTATTTCTCAGCATGTTTTGAACTTTGCTCGACAATGTGAAATGATGATTTTAAGGTATGTTTTATTTCTTACCTGACCACACTGCATGTCAACAGATAAGAGTGCCCAAGTGCTTCCATTTCAGGCTACTTCTAATTATGTTTTTAACATTCTAAAAGGGTTATATTTGTAATTGGGTGAGTCCTTCAATGCATAAACAATGGAGTGTTTTTTAATTAATCTAGTTATCTAGTATTTAGACAGAATAAATTGTTCAGTTTTTTATTTTATTGTATTCTTTATTTTCAGAGTTTTTAAATTTAGTTATTGATTTTTAGAGAGAGGAGAGAGAGAAAGGTGAGGCGGAGGAGCGAGAAACATTAATTCATTGTAGTTGTTTCTTGTATATGCCTTGACCAGGCAAGCCCAGGTGTTCAAACTGGCTACCTCAGCATTCCAGGTCGACGCTTTGTCCATTGTACCACCAAAGGTCAGGCTATCTTGTGTTCCTAACCCAAGTTTTTAACTATGGACAGACACTCAGGTGTATTTATGCTTTAAGGTCCATTTTATCTATGTACACACGGTTTAGAGGTAAGATTTCTATAATATTTTTAGCTTTCACATCTTACTTTTTTTTTTCACATAACATTATGAAGCATTTGTTGCAGGTCATAATTTTATTCTTGATAGATGAGACAACTGAAGGCCTGCCAGTGGTCAGCAAACTCATTAGTCAACAGAGCCAAATATCAACAGTACAACGATTGAAATATCTTTTGAAAGCTAAATTTTTTAAACTTAAACTATATAGGTAGGTACATTCCTTATCGAGGTAGCGCCCACACGTGGTATTTTGTGGAAGAGCCACACTCAAGGGGCCAAAGAGCCGCATGTGGCTCACGAGCCGCAGTTTGCCAACCAGGAGCCTAGACTAATGAAATAAACTACAAGGCCACAGTTATTCGTTAATCCCCAGACAAGGGTTGCTCTACAGATTTCCAGATGAACTTGCCCGCAGCCTTTTATGAAAGAAGATGTAGAGTCTTAGTCATTAGTTCTCCAGCTCCATGTTCTTTCCTTGAGTTGTCCCAGTTAAGAGAGTCTTCAGGTAGAAGCTAGCGCACAATTTTCATTAAGAAGGAGCACTGTGTGTCTTGTCGCCTGTGTTTCCCCAGGCACAAAAGCATAATAAGTACTAATAAGTATTTGTTAACTCAGTGAATGAGTAAATAAATCAATGGGCATGATGACTTTTAATAGAGGTTTGCCGATGGCACTGGGATTCTATGCAAAGCTCTGGAATGGTGGGTCTCTATCTGACAAATGGACTGACACAGCCAATGAGCACACCACTCTCAAAATGTCTCTTGGCCTGACTTTGTTTGCTCTGTCCTCTTTACTCATTCTCCTCTGGCCAATTTAAATGAGGGTCTGGTGCGGAGGCTACCAGTCTGGTAGCCTCCTTTTTTGATCCGTTCCTCTGCATCAGTAGAGGTGAGAAAGTGTGTATCCTGTTGGGATCAGATGAAGTAAGTAGAGATGGGTTGGGTGTTGTAGCAAAGGTATTAAAGGAGTTAGCATTAGTGTTGTGTTTGTACAGGACTTGCACACTGGTTCAGCATCCCTCCCAATCCTCTCCTTTCTTCTGTCCTTTCCCTGAGACAACTAGCATACTGTTTCTAAAGGATTGCCATGACTGAGTTCTGCTTAGTGCAATGCCGGTTCTTTGCATGAACAATGGTGGTGCAGTTAACAGTGCTATGTGATGCATTGCTCTGCATGTTGGGAGCACATTATTGAGTTTCCCATTCCCTGTTTCCTACCTTGCCTTCTCAAGGAGGGCCACAGGAACAGATTTCTCTATGGTCTCATAACCAGGAGTAATTATATCTCTCTGAGCAAAGGAATTTTTCTTTGTTTTGAGGACATTGCTACTTATATAATGGCTGTCTCCCTCTTCATGTATCCTGTCTGAAAGTTCAGATTTGAATTTACAGATTATCTCTGGTAAGTATATAAAACTTTCTTACAAGAATTTTTTCTCTCTTAATTTTATTGTATTTTCCCTTAAGCAGAGGTGGATTAAGGTTGGTTGAGGCCCCGGGCACAGAAGAAAATATTGGGCCCCTTAAAAAAAGAGAGGGAAAATAAAAATATATGTTAGCTATATTTTTAAGTAAATAAAAATATTATGTACTATAAATGTTAAAATTGCACATATGTAACCAAACTTGTTGTCATCCATTAAAAAAAGTGTAAAGTTGGGGTTTAATGGGGCCCTTCAGAAGTTGGGGCCCAGAATGAGCACCCAGTGTGCCCTCTGTTAAATTCACCTCTGTCCATAAGACTAATTTTATTCACCCATTTTAAATTTAGTTCATCTTATTGTATCAGGTACATTAAAAAAAAAACAAAAACTTAAAGCCTTTGGTAAAAAAGCAGGATATCAAGATATAAAAATAAAGACCTGTGTGTACATAGAACACATTCATTTTAGTTTTTTTTTTAATTTTAATTTTTTTATTATTCCCTTGGCCTTAGTTTTATACCTTTTCCTACTCTAATCTCAACATCAATCCACCACTGGCTAGTGTCATAATCCCTTTCAGATAGATTGTTTTTGTAAAACTTTAACCATTGCATTAAAAGTAAGGGATTAATACCTGACCCCTGCAGCTGCTACTTTCCAGAAATGTGGAGTTAGCTAAGAAGAGTAATGGTATTTATCTTTTGTGAAGGTTGTGACAGTTATATGAAATAGTGCATGTAAAGTATTTAGTATCTTCTTTGACACATAGTAGGGTTTTTTGTTTTAAAACAGTCTCATAAGTGGAAAAGGCACTGAACTTGGAGTTTAAAGTCTCTTTTTCATTCATTAGCTCATGACCTTGAAAAAATCATTTAACTTCTTTGAACCACATTTTTTTTCCCCCTCACATGTAATTTTATGGCATGGCATAAGAGTCCTTGGGATTCTAACTTTCCTATTCTTGGATTCTTAGGCTGGCCCTGAGTGAAATGTGAGCATGTGCTCTCACTCTGTTCTTACCCGGAATGTTATGAATATTCACCGGAGCATAGAGAGGTCTCAGAGAAAAGAATCCAGATCTCAAGCAGGGAAATGAAAAGTCTCACTGTGCTGGTCTTATATTCTTCACTGGTGTCGATTATGGTATGTGCAAGGGGAGCAGTGTCTTCTGGAATACCCTGAATTGCTAGTGAGTATAGTCCTGAACTCAAGCAGTTTTAAAAATATATGTAATTATGGATGCTGCTCTCTGAGCAAGCGGTCTATAACCTGGTTGCTTGGTGAATACTCGGAGCAGAAACAGTAGGACAAAGAGACCTGCTGCTGCTGGGTAATGGCCATGTTGGCCAATGACCGCATTTGGTTCAGTCATGGATTCAATCAAAACAAATGTCTGTGTACAAGATATGGTTTCTATTCAGGAATTATTGGGCAATAAGAGACCCCAAAAGCAAGAGGTAACTCATTTATCAAAAGATAAATAAAGGAAGAATTTGTCATAGATGATGTACAAGAATAATCTACATGGAAATGAAGCTACACTCACAGCAGTTCATCAAGATGCAAGGGAAGCTTTGTGGTTAAGAGCTTAGCATTTATAGTGTGTGGTTCTGGTCAAGTTATTTAATCTCTTAAAGCCTTAGTTTCCTCATATCTCAGAGGGATATTGATACTCACCTCTTATGGTTGTTCTAATGAGACAATAAATGCCAAGATATGTTAATCATAGGTAAGTATTATTATTAAAACTATTAATAATAATATAATAATTATACAATATATTATAATTAATTATATATAATATATAATTAATAATAATATAATAATATATAATATTATAAGCCTCAAATTCACACTGGAGTTCAAAGATTTGTTATATCTAATCTAACAAACTATGAGAATGTGAGAATCAATGTTAAAAGCAAACCATTAGGTAATTGAAGTAGAGTGAATATTGAGAGAAAAAATTCTAATAAATTTTTAAATCAATGTACAATGTTTGTTAGTTTTTATACTATTATCTAATCTCTGGAATCTTACTATAAAAAGGTAGCCGTCTGCTTTTGCTTTTAATTGATTCATTCTATGTATATGAGGTAAAATTATAAATTAAAGATAATGGTTTCTTGCCTGACCAGGTGGTGGCACAGTGGATAGAGCATTGGACTGGGATGCAGAGGACCCAGGTTCGAGGCCCTGAGGTTGGCAGCTTCAGTGCAGGTTCATCTTGGCTTGAGCAAGGCTCAGCAGCTTGAGCCCAAGGTCGCTGGCTAGAGCAAAGAGTCACTCGGTCTGCTGTAGCCCCCAGTCAAGGCACATATGAGAAAGCAATCAATGAACAACTAAAGTGCCACAACAAAAAACTGATGATTGATGCTTCTCATCTCTCTTTGTTCCTGCTGGTCTGTCCCTATCTGTCCCTCTCTCTGTTTCTGTAAAAAAAAAAAAAAAAAAAAAAAAAAAAAGATAATGGTTTTCATAAACTTCCCTTATTATTCCATAGTCCCATTTTGTCTACTTCTTTTTATTCTTTTTTAGTGACAGAGACAGAAAGAGACACAGAGAGAGGTACACACAGGGACAGATAGGCAAGAAGGGAGAGAGATGAGAAGCATCAATTCTTTATTTTGGCTCCTTAGTTGTTCATTGTTTGCTTTCTCTTGACTGGGGGGTTACAGCAGAGCAAGTGACCCCTCGTTCAAGCCAGTGACGTTGGGCTCAAGTCAGTAACGATGGGGTCATCTCTATGATCCCATTCTCAATCCAGCGACCCCATACTCAACCTGGTGAGTTCATGCTCAGGCTGAATGAGCTTGCCCTCTAGCCAGCAACCTCGGGGTTTCGAACCTGGGTTCTCCATGTCCCAGTCTGAAGCTCTATCTACTGTGCCACCACCTGGTCAGGCATTGTCTACCTATATCTCTTAACTTTGTATAGAATAACTTTTCTCAATTTGTTCAAAAAGAGTATTATGTCCCCAAATCTTGAAAAACCTTTATTTTGTAACAGAGCTATAAAAAAAAGGTAAAAAAATTAACCAGAGTAAAATTTAAAACAAAACAAAACAAAAAACCTTGGAGAAAGTGGGTGTTAAGATACTGTGGAACTACTGTTACAAAAAAAGAGAAACCACTGAAAACTAGTCTGGTTTGGGTTCAAGTATTTTTGTCTCAATAAGCTTCAACTTTTTGGTTCACTGAAAATTCAGTGAAATTTTAAAATTCTACACGGGGACAATGTGTGGTAGTTCCAGACTCAGAACAGAGCACCTGGGAGGGGTAGTTTTCTTGTGTTTCACTGTTTGCCTCTTTCATAAGGGAAGTGAAATTCTATAATCTGAGTTTCATTGATTTATTTAGTTTTGACTTGCATTTTTATGTGCAGTTTCTCCTCTGTCAAGTCATATGTTAGTCTATTTTGGTTTGAATACTTGATAGGTGGTTTTGCAGGCAGTATTTTCTTTTTTCCCAGTATTATTATTTTTAATTTAGAAATTAAATTTAATGGGGTGACATTAATCAATAAGTCTACATGGGTTTCAGGTGAACATTTCCATAATATTTGAACTGTTGATTGTGTCATGTGCCCATCACCCAAAGTCAAGTCATTTTCTGTCACTGTATATTTGTCCCTCTTTACTCTCCTCTCCCCACCCTTCTCTCCCCGGTAACCACTTCACTTTTATTTTGTCCATGAGTTTTATATTCCACCTATGTAGGATATATATTTGGCAGGCAGTATTTTCATAGAAAAAACATTAAGACTGAAATCTAGGATTCTGGCTGTCTAACACTTAATCAGAATATCCTTGATTCAGTTTTTTAAAGATATTCCATAATTATTTAGTTATTATTAAATTAATGTGCTAGTCTTTTTTAATTTTTATTTTTATTTTATTCATTTTAGAGAGGAGACACAGAGTGAGAGAGTGTGTGAGAGAGAGAGAGAGAGAGAGAAAGAAAGGGGGAAGGAGCTGGAAGCATCAACTCCCATATGTGCCTTGACCAGACCAGTGCAGGGTTTTGAACTGGCGACCTCAGTGTTCCCAGGTCGACGCTTTATCCACTGCACCACCACAGGCCAGGCTGTGCTAGTTTTTTAAAAGCAGCTTCACTACCTTATTTTTGTATTTAAATTTTTTAAAAATTGTGATAAGAAAATAACATAAAATTTGCGATATTGACCATTTTCAGTATATAGTTTCAAGTGTTAAGAGTATTCGCCTTGTTGTGTAACAGAACTCCAGGAATTTTTCATCTTGCAAAACTGAATTTCTATGCCCATTAAACAATAGCTATGCATTTCCTCCTCCCCAGTTCAGTTTTTAAGTGGGGTTTATCTATGTTCTGTGATTATGGTGATGAGGTCAGAGGTCATTTAGGTTGATTGCAAACTCTAGGGTATTGTTTACTTACTTGAAAGTATACCAGCTGGCAGGAATGAGTGTTCATAGTTAGGTTTTATTAGTTGAACTATAGAACACTACTTACTGGCACACCTGCAGCCCTGGGAAGGCAGGTATCCCTGATAGTTTTGAGGAGGAATGTTTATAATCAAAATCAAAACCGGAAATGGTATAAGGCAGAAAACCTTGATAATGAAGGAAGATAACTTTTGAAACATGTAAACAACTGAGAGTAATTGTGAAATTATTTTCCATTGGGATATTAGAAAGGAAATATTCACCTTAATATTTTGATTTAACTAGCCCTTTTCGAATACTTCTCAAAGCTGTATTTAAGGAATCTGGTGTGGTCACAATACAAGGCAAAATCCAGGAGGTGATGTTGAAATGCAGGTAGTGATGTCCCACAGACTTCATTTGCTTAACCAAAAGCATTTAAAAAATGTTCAAGGTCCTGGTTGGGAAATGACCATCATGGCAGAGGTTTAAGTGCCAGAGAGAGTACTTTGTTACAGCTCTCTATCACTTATTTAAATGGTCAAGATGATGCCATGCTATCTTAATGGCTACCAACATTATCCTCAGAGTTACCGTGCACTAATATGATGGGCATAAGATGACAAGATAATAATGATGATGCTGGTGTTGATGTGATGGTCGTGAAGAGACTAGCGATCCTCTGAACCAATGGATGTTCCTTCTTTCTATCAAATCTCTTGTCTGATGTCTCAAAATGTGAAAACTCAAAGCTTGATGATATTTTGTAAATCTCTACAGGGTTAACTTTGTAGACATTATTACCTAGAGACACTTAAGACCACCTTGGGGCTAGACATCTCTTCAAGTCTCTTCACTCACGTATCTGGTTCCAGTGTGTTTCAGGTATATTTTACATTAATCAGGTTTTTACATGTCAATCTGGGAACTTAGTTATCATTTATAAACCTGTTTCCTTGCTAAAAATGTATTTTGAGTCCAAAACAAATAAATTAAAAATTTTAAGGAAATATGCTTTCTAAGTAGGAAATTGTTTCAATTTGTTCTTATAATTCTATATCAGCATTTAACAAAACATTTTAATTTGGTTTGGAATGAAAGCTATAGCTTAATTTTAATAATGGAGAACAGTAAGATATCTAAAAAATGAACAATATTGCATGTAAGTTATTGATACATATTAGTTGAATTAATTAAATACAAAGTCATTTATATTTAGTTATTTGACTTTGAAATATAGGGTAAGAGTTTTTAAACTTCAATTGCATTTTATAATGATACTTTTCTTAATTTTGATATTAACATGAATTTTTATGTCCATAAACTCACACGTTTTGCCTACTCTGGGCTTATTCTGAGTGGTGGGAGACTTAACCTAAAATTAAAAATAAGTTTTAAGCTATCTACAAATTAGTTGATTCAAACACAAATCAAGTACAAATGATATTAATATTACTTGGGTAGTGATGGGCTGTAGGAAAATGTAATGGAAAGGAATAAACAGTTATAGTAAACTATTTAACTAAAGCAGGGCTGCTAATATACTTTTGATAAGTTATTATTTTTAAATGTCCTTCCTATGATAGAGCATATAGTGATAACCCCAGTTTCAATGATTATTTATTGACATATGAAGAAAAACCATATGCTACATTTCTTAATTCAATTATTGTTTGACTTGTTCAGCTGATTTGTTCCCTAGAGCTGTTTTTTTTTCCTTTCTCAGAATCCCATCTGATTCTCCCTCTCTTGGTTGATGGTCTTCCTGGTTGGAAGAAGACTGTTTCTAAGACAAGAGACAATGGGTGGCTGTAGCCCTATACTAAGACATTTATCAGAGTTAATATGGTAGACACACTTTTTGAGAAGAACTGTCACCTACAACTTGCGGACATTAAAGAATGTGGAAAGCATCCAAGGAATAGTAGAGATGGAACTGGACTAGAACACTAGGAATCCCGTGGTTAGGTATAAGGACACTATAATAATTTCATCAATATTTACCAATAATTGATTTTTTTTATGCGCCAGGTGCTGTATGCATCATCTTGTTTAATCTACACAAAATCTTCTCAGGTAAATCGGATTAATCCCATTTCAAGAAGAAAAACTCCCCAGAGATTTAGAGCAGTTAAATTATCTTTCTCAAGCTTATGCAGATGGTAAAATGGACCAGGAATTTAGTCAAAGATTGTCAGACACTGAAGCAAATATGTCAGTCATTCTGCTAGTGCTTGCTATGGTGGTGTAGGGATTTGAAAAGTGGTTGCTGTTCTTTGGGTGACCATTTTGTTCAATTATTGCCAATTAGTTAAATTTGAAGTCCTTTATAGTTTTCCTTCGGTCTGTTTCCTTTCTCTTTTTAACCTCTGGTTATTTTCCCCTACTTCTCATATCACTATCAAATGGGAAACAAAGGCTGTGATTCCTGTCCCTGCAGTACAAAACCTGGGTTAATTAGGACAAAGGAGCCAGGAATAGGGTGACCAATCTGTTTCTCTTTCTGTGCACTTTAGCCCAGCTATCTGGACAAAGTTGAACTAGGCATACTCAATGATATCCATGAGTAATAACTATAAGCTTTGTCATAGATAACTGTATTGGGTACGTTTAAATGTACAACTCTGTTTTTCTATTATTATGTGATATTTCATGTTGACTTGTCAAACTGAAAAATACTCATATTGATTTTGCAGAAAGCTTCACATGTGAGATAAATGCACTCAAAGACTCCTCACAAGTAGCTCTTTGGAGCTTCAGATGTGAAATGGATCATTCCTCAATCTGTAATAGACCCTTCTGTGAAGCTCTTCAATCAAACCTGAGAATTCAAGGTGAAATTGAGGGGAGGATGGGAAACCCCTAGAGGGGAATTTGAGTGAACTTAGCTGAGAAAGAAAACTGGGGTATTTGCTGCCTCGTCTTTTCAGTTTTTTTCTTCAGCAAAGAAAAGGCTGTCAATCAGTGTTTGACTTTACATGCTGTATGTGTATAATACCTGGGTACAATGAGACAAGCTGTAGAGGAAGTATCACGTGAACCTTTGATTTCTTTCCATTTGTCATTTTTTTCTGACAACCTTTGGGTTATTTTTAAAGTGACTATACATATTTATTATGAAAGTTTTCTCTTTCCACCAAATTAAATTATTTATATTTTTATGTTTGATAGAATGGATTTTTTTAATCTATTGAGAAAAACATAAATAATCTTTTGAAGTTAGTGATGTATGATAACTACTTTAGTTTGAAAGAATTGTCATATTTTGTTAAGTAATGATTCTAGTAAGTACATCTTATTTAGGAATCATGTTTGTAGATCATGTAATAACTTTTAATTAGTTTGTTCCCAGTAAAGCAATAAGACAGAGTTACCACTAGTAAGGGAAACAGCATTCTTCTAAAATTAGGTTTCATGTTACATTTCTTATTTATTGGGGGGCACATTTTCAGTTGGACATTGCTAGGCTAATTAAAAAAAAACTCCAGAATTTTCAATGGGCTATTTAGTTTGGGGGAGCAATGAATCCTGACACCAAACTAAGTAATAAAAACTATGCTTTGGAATTTATGCTATGATATAGAATATGTTTGATAATAGTTTTTGATGCTTAAGCTGCTATGAAATGATTGCTATCCCATAACTGTCATAGTTTCCTCAGCCATGGAGACAGTGTTGCTTGTAAAGCTCACATATTAGTATAATCTTAAGAGCATATTAATTGCCCGGGAGGTTTATATATTTGCTCTGCACATGTGATTAGAGATCATGGCAGCTTATACAGCATAATTTTAGAGATGGAGAAAATGACTATTGTAATACTTGCTACTCTCAGTTTCCTCTACAGCAATGCCCTTACACCTTTCTTTTTCAGGCGTTTTGTAGCATCCTAAACAGAAGGATATTGAAGGGAGCTGATTCTGCTTTGATCCTTGTGCTTGTTGTCAAAGCGTTTGGGATTGAAGAGACTGTTGGCTACAATTGACTGTGACAATTAGGAGATGATCAGAGCCCTAGAGTGGAGCACTTAAAGGGTAATTTACATGTCAGTTTGTCGAATAAAAAAAAGATATTCAGCTAAGGTTTTTTTTTTCCCCCTCAGAGCCTTGTAAACTGCAATTTGTGCTCTGGTAAGAAAAACCTGGCAGAGGAGTTAGGTTAGCCATTACCATTTGAAAAGAAGCAATCATAAGGCCGCTGCTGAGCCCTTTGTCCACTAAAAATGCTGATTTGCAGGCAGTGAGTGAAAAAGTGGAACCATCACTAAATAAAACCTTGAGCTAGGTAACTATTCCCCCACTCCAACCCCTTGGTGGCTTTTTAATGTTTGTTAAAGGTGCTTTAAAAAAATGCATCTTAAATCCTACATTTACTATCATTGTAACTTTGTTATTGGTCATGAATGTTCTTTCCTAAAATTAATAATAATAATAATAATAATAATAATAAAAGGATGCATTGAGGAACTGGTAGGTGGAACACATGAGCCAACAGTCAATTGAAAAAGGCTAAAGCTGGCTATCTGATGTGCCCTATTCTTTTCCCTTTTGTGCATCATCACAATTTCCCTCTAGTCAGCCACCCTTTGCAGGATGCTACTCCCCCCAACGGTATCAGTGTGCTTCTAGGTTTCCCCATTCTTATTTATATTCCAATTTGAAAGTGGGAGCTGTATTTCTAACCTTCACATACTTAGCCTATTAGGGTGCAGTTGGCTAAAAAATATTGTAGGTTCAGTCTGTGATGTGTATACACATGTGGCTATCTCTATGCTTTTCCAATAGGTAATTTATACCCACAAGTCCAAAAATACAGCTAGAAAGCTAACAGAGGATAATTGCCAGTAAACATATGGTGATTGCAGTTATACATCATCCACTTAATTGTGCAATAGAATACGAAAAATTAGTTATTTCAAAAGTTTTTGAGCCCTCTCCACCCCGACCTCCTCCATGGAAATCATTAACAACAACAATGTATAATTGCCAGATTTTCAATTGGATAATTGTCAAAAAAAGGGGAGGGGACATACTCTATCTGCACAACCATTTTGTTGGGACATACTAAAATTTGGTGTGTGTGGTTTGATTCAGAGATGCATATGAACTTTCAATGGCAGATAGGTTTTACATTGCATTTTGGAGATACTGGCTCTGGTGCAGTAGAGAGGCAGCAGAAGGTTAAAAACAAGTTTGTCTTTATCCTAACATGGCAGCCTTTATTGGTGAAAGCTAAGCACATTCACAGCTTTCAAAAGTCAGAGGTTCCACAGCCCATCGCTGGTCCCCCACATCTTTCAGCTGGACACTGTGTGTCCGGAGACTCTCACTGCTTCCAAATTAGAGGGCTTTATTTCTCTTCATCTGTGGCTAATACATTAATGACAAAGAAAATTTTTAAGGGGTGCCTTGTGAATGGAGATGCATTTGACTTTAGGGGGTTTCTGAATATCACAGTCATCAGTGGGGGGCCCAGCTAAGCGAAGACAGTAATTCATAGACATATATGGGTTCTTTCTGTGTCTGCATCTCAGGCAGGCCCTGAGTTTCTTAATCAAGTTTTCTACCTCTTTAGTGTTCCTGGTGTACATGCCCTCTCCGCCCCGCAAAGAACACACAACCCAGCAGCAAATCAGAACGAGTAAGTGAATAGGGTATTAGGTCCAAAGAGGATAATAAGAGAGGGAGTCAGAGAAGGAGGTCTGGGCTTTCTTGCTGTGTGTTTGGAGAATGCATGCAATGGCATATCTGTATCAAAAACCAGACCCGGCAGGAGGTATTCATCTTCCAGGTAATGGGTAAATGATGAGCAGATGAGCCATCCTCCTATTGATTTAAGCATTTTGTTCCAGCCAGTCACAATTAACTTTGATTTGTTTTTACTTTCCTCTTATAGGTTTGCATTTAAAACAGTCTTGGAGCTCTAATGGTATAAAAATCTGGTAACTGCACACACTCTTTTTAAAGAGGCAGTGAGTGAATGAAAGAAAAAGCTGGGATTGTTTGCCACTCTAAGAAGTGGTTGTCAGAAGGTTTCTTCTTGACTGAAATTGTTTTGGAAGGTGAGCTGGAAAAGGACTATTGCAAGTAAAATGAAGTGACCCTGCGTGTGGTTTTCGATGTTTATCTTCATCGAAGAGTTTAGCAGAACTGTTCTGGGACGTAGAAGTTGATTTAAATTTTATTTATAAGAGATTATATAGGTGAATCATATAAAAACATTGAAAAGAATGTGTATTTGACTCTTAACAAGTACCTGGGAGTCTTTTGCAAGCTCATTTAAAATTATTTGAAGTAAGTTTTCTTAGTTACCATCACAGTGTTTATTTTAAATGTACAAATGGCTATGTTGTGAGGAAATACATTATTGAAATGCTTTGAAAAGTTTATAGCAGTGTACCTAAGGAAACAATGTGTAAATTGTTAGTTAATTCACATGTTAATTTATTGAAATGTTGCTGCTACTGAAAAGTCCTAGAACTTTTAGTACAATATTCCAGAACATTTACTGTCTTGTTTTAATAAACTGCTCTTTCTTGTGAAAGGAGATGCATTATACATGTTAGGAGGTGGCACTGGAGTTATGAGATATAGCAAATAAAGATAAAGAATTACTAGTTAAATTTGAATTTTGGATAAATAATGAATAATTGTTTTATTTTTTAATTATTATTTTTATGTTTTATTTAGAAAATTATATTTAGCAAAGTGACATTGATCAAGAAGAGTACATAGGTTTCAGGTAAACATTTCTATAGCATTTGAACTGTTGGTTATGTTGTATAACCATCACCCAAAGTTAAATCATTTTCCATCATTGTATATTTGTCTCTCTTTACTCCCCTCCCCACAACCCCTCCCCCACAACCCCCTCCAATTGGCAACAACTTTATTTATTTATTTTTAAATCAAGTGAGAGGCAGGAAGGCGGAAAGACAAAGAGACTCCCACATGTGCCCCAATTGGGATCCACCTGACAACCACTGTCTGGGGTTAATGCTCTGCTCATTTGGAGCCGCTGGTCCACTGCTCAGCAACTGAACTATTTTAGTGCTTGAGGCTAGGCCACAGAGCCATCCTGAGGCCCCCCCCCACTAGACCAACTTGCTCATTCAAGCCATGGTTGCGGGAGGGGATGAGAGAGAAATAGAAAAGGGGAGGGTGAGGGGTGGAGAAGCAGATGGTCACTTCTTTTGTGTGCCCTGACCAGAATCAAACCTAGGACTTCTATAAGACAGGCTGACACACAGCCACTGAGCCAACCAGCCATGGCCCACTTCACTTTTATCTATGCCCATGATTCTCAGTTTTATATCCCACCTATGTGTGAAATTATATAGTTCTTAGCTTTTTCTGGTTTACTTATTTCACTCAGTATAATGTTCTCAAGGTCATCAGTATAATTGTTTTAGTATAAGTATGTCCCATGCAATGTTTGCATTTTGTACGGCAATCCTGGGCGGTACTCAGATAGATATTGCAACCACACATTGGATGGATAATTAATTTATTTATAAATTATAAATTGTCATTTATAAATCATTTTATCTTTCACTGTCAGATTAGATAGACCCACCAGCTTGCCACTTTCAAATAGAAACCAAAGGCTTTTTAACTCATTAATGCTGAATTTAATTTCCCCCATAATGTTCCCAGGGCAAGCTGTGACTTGTCATTTCAAGTATAATAATTTCTGCCTGACTAATGTAATGGAGACTTCAGAGAAGGTGACTGAGGGGTCCGACTTGCCTACATTGATCAGGCTCTGGCTGAAGTGTTTGGTGGTTACAGGGATAGAGAAATGAATGATGCAATGAGGATAAAGTCTTTTTGTAAAGCCACATCTTTTCTTTTTGTGACTACATAGGTAGCTAAGTCAGAGACTCTCACAATTCCGATCCTGGTAGGGTGTTCTAGGAAAGGAAAGATTCAGTGTCCTCGCCTTTTAATTTTATTTTATGTAACTTTGTTTGTAATGATCTAAAAGCTAAGCTAAAATTTACAGAAAATCAGATTTATCTTTGGGGCCAGCATCAATTCTGGCTGCTGTAAAAAAAGTAATATAAACTGTGTGCTTTATAAACAACAAATTTCTCGCAGTCTGGAGGCCGGAAGTCTGAGATCAGAGTGCCAGTATGGTAAGAGTCTGGTTAGGGCCCCCTTCCAGGTTGCAGATGGTGTCTTCTTCCTGTGTTCTCACACACGCGGTTGGGAGCAGGGAATCTGGTCCCTTTAGTTCTTTATATGGGCACTAATCTTATTCACAAGGGCTCCACACTCATGACCTAACCCACCCCCAAAGGCCCATGTCCTAATACCATCACATTTGGTGTGAGGATTTCAACATATGAGTTTTTTGGGGACACAAACACTCAATCCACAACAAGTTCTCACTGTCTTGTAGCTTTTTGTCAGCATCTGTCAGATGCTGTTGGTGAAGACTATTTGTAGCACAATATTTGAAAGCCCTGTTTCCCATCCCCTAAGCCCCCTCTTAATTTCAACACTGAATAACTTCAGTGAGTGGACAGTCCTTCGAAAGCCCAGGTATCCTGAACATTTTTTGAGTCTTCCTAATTTCTGCCCCAGAGCTTTTTTCCAGAATGACAGAAACCCATTTAATATGCTTTCTCAAGATTACTTTGGAAATGGAGTAGGGGGAGGTAACATTGTTGGTGGCAGGCCTCAACTGATAGGAGACAGAGCCTATGGAAATGTTTCAGCCACATATCTTTTGGGCAGGCATTTCTAAGAGGCAGTTGGTATGCTTCTCAGAGGTCTCATCTCTAACAGTAGGGATCTTAGGTACACTATGGTATATTAATTAGGATTTGCCCAATCCTGCCTCATTCTCTCCATTCACTCTCTCACACTTATTTCTCAGGATAGCCAACATGCATCCAATGCCTTGTCGCAGGCTCTGCTTTCAGGGGCACCCAGCTAAGACACTCCTGATGTTCTTTTGCACATTTACATCACCTAGACTCTCCTTTACAATAAAACCACTTTTTTTGAACCCCCACTCTGCAAATTCCCATGTATTTAGGACAGTTTCTAAAACCTTCATGAGGTTGTTAGCTTTGAACAATAAGAAGGATGAACATATGCAATTTCTATCTGTGCTTTGCTGCTTACTGTTGGTTTCTTGTGGCAACTAAAATAACTAATAGTCCCTCAGGTGTGAAAGTAGAAACTACCCCAGTCCTAGTACCAGCACCACTGGCAGGATTAGCCACCCCAATGAAAAATAACAACATTAGGTATAACTTGATCTTTCCATGGTCAGCAATGGGCGCTCAGTTACCAGCAAAAGTGGGTTTTGTCTATTGGATTGCAAAACTGACTGTAAAGGGGAATCTAATGTTTTGCCATCCAACATGTGAATAGGGATAATTTCAGATCCAATACAAACTAAAGGAACTTCAACATGTGTATAAATGTCTAAAGGAAACTTTTAAAGTAGTTTGCACATGAGAACAAAACTTCTTGCCTGCAGATTAAGTTATTTTGATTGGCTGAATTTTAATGGGTAACTTAAAAATGTAAATAACAGAAAATAATACAATTATTACCTGTTTAGTTATAAACCAGTTACTAAGTCTGAATCCTATTACAATTAGGGTGTATGAATCACTGCAGTTAATACAGGTATATAAATAAACAAACTACACAACTGATCCAATTAGAAATGTTAGACTGACAAACACATTTACGGATTTAATGCCTAGAGTGAGAACAGACTGCATCCAGAATATTTCTTAGACCAACTTTAGGGAGTTCCGGTGCATCTTCTCCCCAAATGCCTAAAGCCATATCAGATTTTCAACATGTCTATATTTAAACTGTTCTTTGGGTAACAGCACTCAACTAACTTAGGAGTGTTGGATATATATCTTAAATTATAAAAATTAAGAAGAATTTTTATGTTTATTTTATTGATTTTAGGGAGAGAGAGAGAGAGAGAAAGAGAGGAACATCATTCTGTTCCTGTATGTGCTCTAACCGGGGATCAAACCAGCAACCTCTGTACTTCAGGACGATGCTTTAACCAATTGAGTTATCCAGCCAGGGCATTAAATTGTAACGATGTTTTTGTGAACTAACAAGTATTTAATATCAACATTAGGCAGACATTTGTGACATTGTGCTTTCACTGATGGAAACGTTCCCTTCTCTATACTAGTGCCAAACACTTTTTGAATCAGAACTCTTTGATTCTTGGGGTCCCGAAAAATAGAGCCTGATCAACCCATACCCTTTTGTAGCAGAGAAAAATATTTTCTTCTTACACATATATCACCTATGATTGTTGGGGGAGTTGGGTCTACAATCAGAGTTAGGGATAGAGGTGACAAGCTATGGATCCTTACCAGCTACTGTTCAGATACCCATGAGCCCTTTGGGTTGTGGCCCAACATTCTTGTAAAAAAATCATGTTTTCTTACCTTTAAACCCTGAGCTTAGGAAAATTGCTCTAATTCTGTTAAGTAGGAACAACTTTACATGGGAATATTGGCTGTTCCCTCTATTTAAAAGCATATCGAGAAGGTAATAGTGAACTCTCATGAAGTTCAAGCTTTGAAAAACTGACCCTTTGACTACCTTGCAAGTCAATATTCACTTTCATGTAGAAAAGATCTCTAGTTCTGCCTTATATGAACGATAAGTGGCATGGTCAGTATTACAGGATGTATTTTGTCCTTGGATCTCCCCTTTAGAGAGTTAGGCAGAGGCCAAACATATAGGATCCCTAATATTTGAGTTGTTCTTTGGTTAACAGCATCTTTATATAACTTCTGCTTGTCACCAGGGACCTGATTGTATTATCAGATAATTAACTTTTTGAATAATAGTCTAGCAATCATAAAGAAGTTCTGAGTTTATATCCAGGCAACAATTTAGGCCCTGGTAGAATCTGTATTATTAATTTTTATTTTATTATTCACTTATTCTCTAAGTGTGATATTCTCTAAACACTTTATTATTATGTAATATGATACTTAATATAGTGCTTAGAGAATAAGTGACTAATAACATAGAATTAGTCCACTATAAATATTACAAAATTTGCAAACAGTCCTCTGGTGAAATAAAGCAGGTCTCAGAAACAGGGTTTCCTCACACACTCCAGTTAGGTGAACTTGAATAGTTTTAGTACCTCTCAGACTTCCTTTCTCTAATATTTTAAATAAAAGAATTGAAACAAATGATCTCTATTTTTTTTCCAGCTCTATGTATTTGTTGAATCATGATTAAAAACATAACTACATAAGGGCTACAATTAGAAGGATATGCTTTCATTTTCCTTGACTGTTTCAAATTTTAATAAGTTTAATTTAGGTAGAGTACTAACATTTCTGTATAGCTCTAAGAATACATTAAGCTTTTGACTAAAACATTTGATTTTCGATGGGTAGGAACAAAACAACTAAGAATTTATAAAATGTTCGGACGATTTACATGTGTCAGAAACTCAACATTAAAAATGAACACTTGTTTTATTTAGAGAAGTGTGCACAGGCTTTTGTGAGTTCCAGGATGATAACAAGGTGTTAGAATCATAGAATGTAAAACCGTAGATTTATGTTTGGTAGACTGCCAGAAACTACAGGGTCGAAAGAACATGTCAATTTATGTATATTCTCAAGATTTTGTTATCCAGTTTCAGGCTGTTTGACCAATTGGGGGATTCATACTTGATTTCTAATTCTTAACCTCAGACTAATTCTTGGAATAAATATATGATTGGTAGGTTAAGAATATAGATCAGAAAAAGTTAATGTGTCTGACCTAACTAAGAAAAAAATGATTTTTAATATGTCATATATTGTTTGGAACACTTAAAAAGCATTCATCAAGTGCGAAAATGTGTTCAGAATTTATTTTAAATTTATTATGTTTATTAAACTATTAATTTTATTAAATTATTAACTTTTATATTTTATATTCATAGCTTCTTTATTGTTTTACAATCTCTATATCTTTGAGGTGGGTTACTTTTTATCAATATTTCACAGCTGAAATAGCAAATTAATATTGATGGTAACAACAAATTAAGATTTGTTTTATTCTGATATTTTCTATTGAGCAAAATTTGCAATGTTATCAATAATGTTATTTGGCAGTTAAATACTTTAGATTATATTCTTACAAACACATACGTTATACATATTGTGCCTTTTTAAGTAATCACAATTGATATTTATAATTATAAACTATTTATCATTATAATGTATCAAAAATAAGGCAATACATAGTATTAATACCATGCTAAGTGTTTGTAATTTCCAGAGATTCAAATATCTAATAGATTTAAAGTGGGCCAAAAGAGGAATAAAGGAGATATTCTGGACTCTAGTTAGAAAACATTAAAAAGTTGATTTGCTATCAAATTTAAGGAGAAAATATGCCAATAAGAAAAGGCACTATTTCAGAATTAAATTCAGCATTTGTTACTTAATAACATTTGTCATTTCCAATTTTTCATATGTAGCAAATTAATTTAAAATCATTTTGCTCTTCCAACTGTCTTTGTGTGTTGTGTTTCTTTTTTTCATATTCTTTTGGATAACATTTGAGAAAAAATAAGACTACAACAGTCAATGGTTACCATCAGAATGAAAGACAGTTGTAAGACCAAGGAACAGGTGGAGTATGTATGATGGGAATATTCACTGTTTGTGCCACCATTTTGTAGTGGCACAAAAAAAATTTAGCAAATGGTGGATATTGTTTCTTTACAAAAAATGGTTCTGTGCTGGATCCATCTGCGAAGTATAAACATGTCATCAGCACTCATTTTCCATCTCCAAAAAACATTCCCCATGTCCATATTTGATTTTCAAGTACATCTGTGCACTGATGGAAACCCTCCCAACATGCTGCCACACAATTGCAAAACCCACACATTTCTGTCTTTGAATCAAGCTTTCACCAGAGCCTGGCCTCCCCTGGGTATAAGCTTGTTTCAAAGTTGCAGAGGTCCTCCAGTAAAAGGAACTTCAATGTCTGTGGTAAGGTTAAGTTATTCCTTCTAGGGAGCTGATTTTGTCCATGAAGTTTTTCTACTTCGCTCCAATTTTTTTTGTATCTTTTTGTGCCCACACTATACTTCCCTAATTATTAGTGCTTGTACTAATGAGTTTCTTGATGACTAAAGTCACATTTAAGGGAGAAAGTGAAAATCTTGATATCAGTTTGGTTACTCAAAAAGTTTTAAGTAGACAAAGCATGGAGTTCATCTCAGAAATTTGAAAGGTTAAGTGTCCTGAATTATATAAGTTCCTACCTTTATTGATAATCACATACTCTAAAAATATTAAAATATCACTGAAGAAATTTAATCTCCCCATAATCACATTTAGAAGTGGACCCTGTGATAAAGAAGGAAATTTTATTTTACCTCATTATTTTCCCTACACAGAACTAGAGTTACCTTCACTATAGAGCAATGGAGTAAGCCTTGCCTGTCATTTTTAATCAGGTTGTTTTAGGTAATTTTTGTTATGCCCCTCATTACTGAATTGTTTATCAATAGGTGCAGCAAGTGTCACTAGCTTTTCTCATCAAACCAGGTCTGACAAAGCAGCACAGTGCATGGGAAAGAGGCAGCTAGGTGAAACTAATGCCATAGATGTTTGATTCATTAGGAGCTTATTGTTAACGGGGATGTCTGATTGTAAAGGCTCAGTCAAGCAAAAGAGTGCAGAGTAATCAGTTGGATTTATAGTTTGCAGGGCTCAGAAAAAAATCAACATAAACCTTTGGATATAGCAGAAACAGAAAAATCCCCTTTGGGCAGCCCTAACCTGGAACCAGCCAAATAAGGTCATGCTACATGAAGGTTTCCTGTTAGGTGATGGGAGATAGAGGGGGATTAGAGCCATATGGCATGGCCTATCATACCTTCTGACTTAAGATAACAAAGTCAAGCTTTGTGCTTAGCTGTTTTTGACTGACATCATCAATTTTATTTTATGTTGGTCACCTCCGGTAACAGGAAAAAATGGCCTAGGGTTGATAATACATGCTTTTTTTTTCCTTTTAGTATTAAGATGCCCAGAAGCTAGTGGTGTGCTGTTAAAAATTTCAAAGAATTAGTAGCTTGCTCTTCTATCACCCATCCTCCAGCAACTGTCAGCCTCACTCCCCCTTGTTTTCAGTTTGTACCTTGCAAATGAGAGGCAGCCTTATTCAGAACCAGATGTAAAGAGAATGAGCATAAGCTGGTGTACTTTAAGCCTAATGGGAAGTTTTATATGCAAGGGCCTTGAACTGATTAGTATAATTCCCTCTTTAATACAGCTGTCCCTCCAGATTAAGGTAAACCAAATGTTGCAATCAGAGATTAGTGTACCTTGCCAGTTATTAACATCCCCGATGCTCAGCAAGCACGTCAGACGCTAATGCTGTGTATTTATTTGTCACTTCCCCACTGTAATTTGAACTTCTGCACCTGTCAAAGCATTCCGCTGAAGAGTGGGGCATTATCGGAAAGCAAAAGTTTTATACCTGTACACCTGTTTTGTTTTGTCACAGCTTAGATTTTCTTTTGGTGTGCCAGGACTGCCAGGTGCTTTAATCTGCTACTCTTCTGGTTTTGTAAGGAGAGACTTTGTGTGCTAAATTGCATTTGTTACTTTCATATGCTTTCTTTTATACAACTGGAGAAATGGTCACCTAAACTGGTGGCGTGCGTGCATGCATGCCTCTGTGTGTGTGTGTGTGTTTCTTTAGAAAAGCAGTAAAGGGTGAGAGAAGTTTCTTTCCCATACAACACACTATGTCTTCTATGTTCCTCAGCTTCGGCAGTGTCTTAAGTCACAAGGTGGGTCTCACAGCTGTAATATATTTGGCAGGATATCCTGCCTTCTTGCAACCCAGATGTCAAGAAAGACAAAGTCTTGGCTATCTCAGAAAGATCTGGCTATGTTTCTTTCCCTCCTCAGCCCCCACCGGGGCATACTTGGACGCTAGAGCTGAACATATGCAATAAACACAGGAGAAGCTAGGACCCGTGGCAGGCTTGGGCTCTTGGTAAGGTTGGGTCCATTCTCAGTGTTCCCTAATCCCTTTTCATCAGAGTGACATATGGTCCCTGAAAGTAAGGGAAAATAATGGAAAGTTGGAGGAAGAGACTTTCTCCAAAAAAAGTGTCTTGGTGATTTTTATCAGCATCTTATACTATTTAGAGGTTGAGAATCAAAAAGTGCTTTCTGTGAGAAAGGTGTAGTTTGCTAAGTAACCACTAAGGTTATCTCAGAGTCTGATTATATATATAATATTTGGGTTTTAAGCAAGTAGGTATGCTGCTATAGAGCAATCACCCGATGTCAGCAGCCATGGGGCATACTAGCACCCCGCCCCCAGGTTTTGTCACAGACAAGAAGAAGCCATAGTTTTCTAGCTAACCCCGACTCTGGAAGGATGATGGGTTGGGGTTGTCATTATGGCGGGGAACACTTCTTTAGCTTGCCCTCCTGTTTACCATCTCTATCTTGGTGCTTGCATGATTGCCTGATGCAGAGTTTCTCCGTATTATAGCTTAATTGCAGATTTTTTTTAAAAGACAAAAATATGTTCATATCTTAGGAATTATGTGTTGCAGCCTACTAAATATGCTAATGCAGCACTAAGCAGGGATAAAGTTCTTGCCATACCCCCAACAGTTGTGTGGAATGCACTGCCAAGTGATTGTTAATTGTGAAGCACAAGCAGGCTTTGCAATCCATCTTAATTGTCATACTTCAGGTTTCGTGATAAGGCTCGATGTTCTGTTTAAAGTGACAATGTTGACAAGGGGAAAGGGTGTGGGCCTGTGCCTGTGGTTCTGAAGGGGTTGCGTGCTCTGACCTGCCAAAGGTTGATATGGACGGTCTGTGAGGGGATTTTAGTTGTCATGGGGTCCCCAGGCGGTTGAATGGAGAGACTGTCTGTCCTGCTTTTTCCTGTTAGGATCCTGACACATGGAGCATTGATGAACTCAGCACAACGTTGAATGGGAGCTTTTTGGCAGCTGAGACACTGGGGCTAAGCTGCAGGTCAGAGATAACACCAGTGCGGATCTCCTGCACACTGTGACTAGCGCGCTTTCTTCCCTCCTGAGTGCAGGAAATGGCTCATGTTAAATACGTTCACTTTTCAGTTTTCTTTTCTTCTAAAATGGAGCTTGACAGATTGGACTTTTCAGCTCCCCCTTTTTTCACCACCTCTGCTTTCTACCTCAGAAATACTCCTCAGGAAGCAGGAGTTAATCTTGGTGAGGAAACGATAAGGTGATGCTTGATTTTCAGGGGAAAGCAGAAGGATATGACTGCCTTGTTGCTGCAAATAAACTTTTTAACTCCCACCTTTGAGGCTCTGCCCTCATGTCTCTTCAGGTCAGACCAGAAAGCCTGCTACCCAGACGGATGGAAGAGAGAAGCATGCAGTGTGATGTAGCACTAAGGAACAGGAAGGGCACGCTGGGAGCAATGCTGACTTTTACAGGGGGCTCTCTAGTACTTACAGGGTCCTCTGCCCAGAGGGTGCATCTCTGCTGACGCTGAAATGCTTCTGCACAGTTTGACGTGCAGCTGGCTGGTGCAGGTCCCAGAGATGTGGAGAACAAAGAGAAACTGGCAGCAAGAGCTACCTTAATGAACATTTGCCAACAGGCTGTGTTCACAAAAGTGATGCAGAAAGAATTACTCCTCGTTTTAGTATCTGCCCTAAACTTGGGCTGTCAAAGCTCCATCTAAAGTAAAGGTATTTGAAATAGATTCTTGTGTGGTATTGATTAGTTACTATGAAACTAATAAATTGAAACTGCCTCCAAACCAAGTCGAATTCTGACTTGGGGTACATACATGGGTATGACCCCAGTGAGGTCTGAATGTTTCCTTTTCTCTATTTGAGTGTTTGATGCACTTTGAAGCAAAGGAGATGTGCGTGAGTATAAGGGTGTGTGCGTGCACACATGTGTGCATGTGTGTGTACATGTGTGTATGTGTGAGTGTGAATGCACATGTGTTCAGAGAGTATGGGATACAGAAGGGGAGATGGAGTGGGGAGAAGAACAAGGGAGTGGGGAAAGGTTTCTGGCCAAGTTTCAATACTCACCAGAAAATAAAAGGGTTGTGGGTGGAAGTGAGAGTAATAGTATAGTCCTAGGGCTGACACCTTGGAACAAGCAGGGTGATGTGCCCTTTGATCTATGTCACCTCTTACCAAGTCTGTGCACCCTTTCTTTCTTCCTGTAACAAAGCTGAGAGAGAGAGAGAAAGAGAGGGAGAATATGAACGAGTGAGATATGTATGAGCCAAATGTGGTGAGTCAGTAACCCTTAGGAGAATGATTTATGTTTGGTACTCCATCAGAATTTGCTCTGTTGGAAGGTAGTGGTGCCGGGCCTTCCAGAACAAAACAATTTCCCAGACTTCTCCATCCGATTGTCCTATGTGGCCTCTGTCGTCTTTGACTGATTGGCACTAGACTTATTCCTGGAGTTATTCTAGATAGTTCTCTGACTACCACTGGTGGGGGACATCCCTAGGTTTAACTTCAAAGAGAGTAGCCAGAACCAGGCAACTTCAGAACCCCAGGGAAACAATGGGTGTAAGCATTCAGTACAGTCGCCGACACATAGTAGATGCTGGATAAATCCTCACTATTCCTTTTTGAAGAATGACACCAACTGAATTTTTTGTAGAACACTTTGTTTGGCTGAGTTAGTCATTGTAGTGCTGCCTGAGGAAATTGGAGAGCTTGGAAGGGTCTTCTATCCTGAATAGAAGGTTTAGGTTTACCTGAGTTTTCTATCTGCTTGGTCCAGGCACTGTGAAAGTTTGAATTGACCCAAACTATTCTAATCCTAGAATATGTGGTCCATTGTCATTCTTATGAGGTCAAAGGGGGATAGCTACCCATACAGTGCAATTTTAAGAGTCTGGAAAACCCCATATGTCCTTCAAGTTCTCCTCCAGTTAATGATGGCACCTGTTTATATTCCATCTTGTAGAGCAATTCCTCTGAGTAAAAGCTTGTTTTCTTAATATTCTTCTTTATGATGCAGTTAAGATACTTGAGAGGGGCCACCTTTTATTATATAGCTAATGTTGATTTCCTACTTGCTATACCTGTGACATGCAGAAAGAGGATAACCATACAAATGGCAGTTTGATGAAGGTTTATTAAGGGTAATACCAATCTTTGACCTCTGAATGGGTCAATGAGGTCACAAGGTTTTGGTTTGTATTTCCCAAGTAATTTTGGATCAAGATAAACAGATAGTGGAAAAGTTTTAGTCAGCTTTGTGGAACAAATACAGTTTAATTTTGGGTTCATTCTTTTTATTTATTTATTTAGATAGTTAGTTAGTTATTTTTATAGGACGTTTAATTCCTGATCACCTTACCCTAACCTATGAAAGAAACTGTGTGTGCCTATGTTATCTTGGGCTATTCAGAATCCTTCACCTTGAAGGTGGGAGGTTAGGGATTCATAAATATTTTTCTACTGTAGATACTATTTTCATATATTGGACAATGCCATGGTTATACCTTGATTTTGGCACAATGGGCATTCTATTTCAACCTTTATTTTTAACATATCTTCTTTTAATAAACACACTTTTCCTGAGATTCTTTGATGTCCCTTTGGCAAGGCACATCCTTTTATCTTTTTCATGTTTTCCACATCCCATCGCTGTGTGAGAGCTGAGGCTTTAAGCAAAACTTTAACTATCCAGGGACTTTTTTTTTTCATATAGTTTGTATGCCCTTTCTCTAAGAGTCTACTCCTTGTAAGTATGTCTATGTGTATATGCATATATGTTGTGAAAGTGTGTGTTTATATTTGTCCACACATAATTGTGTATATGTATATGTATGTGTGTGTATATATGAAATTAGCCCACCCTGTGTATTTTGCAATAGGTTAGGTTAATGGTTATTTTAAACTCTGAAGATTGTTAAGTCGCCAATGGACCTTCTCTTTTTTGATTGCATAATCTTAGGTTTTCATCATGTATTGCATGACTTTTATCACTGACTTTTGTTTTAAAAAAGTATGTATATCAGTTTTTTTTTCTGATTGTGCTAGTCTTACATACTAATTGTACAATATTTGAAAACATAGAAAATTATAGGTGAGAATAAGTGCAGCAATAATTCCACCATCTACAATTAATTAATCATTGTTACAACTTGGTTGTATTTTTCTACCTCTTGACTTATTTTTTTTAGATATTGAGAATGCATGAGTCACTCTATAACTTTTAACTTTTTTTCTTTTCTTTTCAGACTTTCAACTCTTCTAGTACTCCCCATTTCTTTTATGTTGGGTCCCAAGTGGGACAAATATAGCACTCTAGTATCTAAAGCTTGATCTGACTTGTATTCTGGGAAGGTTAACTCACAACCTCTACATTCTATATTTTGAACGGCTTAATATACATTTTCCTGCTCTGAATCAGTGATTTATTTTGTGATCTTTGTTAATACTCCCTTTCAAGCTTGAAACAAAAGACATTATTTAAAAATAACCAAAGACTCTTATCCAAGACTTTAAAATAGTATGAGCCATTAGGTTGACACCTTTGATATTTAGGTAAAAAGTTACAGTTCCTTTGTTGGCTTTCTGCAAAAAGAGGAAGTGGGGGCAAATTACACAGTTGATGCTATTTTATGCATAAAGGAACCTACTTTTGACAGCTAGTAAACAAGTTGCAACATTTTTTCTCTGTAAAGTAGCTTATCCATTTGAGATTTATTTATTGATATAATCCCTACTATGTGGCAGGCACTGTTCTAGGTATGGGGTACCAGGAGTAAATAAAACCAACTAAAGCTCATCCTTGTGGAAGCTTACTACTTCAAAATAACATGGTTGATTGAACTTATTTTTACTGTCTACTTAAATTCCCACTTAAAACAAGTGATTGTTCTTCATTTTCCAAATTTTGAGTCAGTTTTGAAGCATGGGGGGACAGATCTCTATTATTACAATGTTACTCTATCAAATAAAATCTTTTTTTCCAGAGACATGGCTTATTCATTACTCTCCAAGTTCAATTTTTTCAGTAGGCAAAACAGCAAACAAATACAGTAGCAAAAATGAATTTTGATGAGTTAAAATAAATGTCTTCAATTTTAACATATGTTGTTTTGTTGAGAAGAAAGATTAAAAAACACAAACAAAATAGAAGATGTAAGAGTGGATATGTTATTACTACTATTTTGAGGAGTAAATAAATACAAGATGCAAAATTAAGAGAGGTACTTTAATTTCCTAGAGAGGTACTTTAATTTCCTATAGAGCTGATAGTTTTGTATTTGAGATGATGAGTTTTTCCACTTAGCTTGAAAGCAGTGGAAAAATAACTATTAGTAGCCAAGCAAGAAATAATGTGAGGCAGAAAACATAAGTTAAAACTTAGTTTCATTCAAACAAATGTGTAATCTATGGAGTCTTTACTAGATCTGAGGTCATTGAAGATATAAATAAATTTACATAAATTAAAAAATAAAGCAGAAAATGGTTATCTCAGTGGTTTTATTACCCACTTATTTCAGTTCGAGTGTGTGTTCAGTAGTTTGTCAATCAGACATTGAGAGAGATGAGTTTTAAAGATAGAGTTGGACAAGTGTTGTTGTTGTTTTTTTTTTTTTTTATCAGAATCCAGGATATGCCATAGGTAGTTAGAGTGTGACATGGAAATATTGAGAGTGTAAATGGATGCTACCTGAAAAATTATTTTGGATTTTTGAATTTATGTGTAAGAATGGAGCCTTTGTTACTTTTTTTAGAGGTTGATGAAAAAAGTATGTGTTATAACTCAACCAAGAAAAAAAAGACTGTGTGTTGGAGACAAGAACTTGTATAGTTAAATAACTCAGTCTGGGCAATAGAATATAGCTGCTGAATAGTGACTGAAGATGCAGACTATCAGCTAGAAAGGTTAACTAAATTATTCACAAATGCTGGAAAAGTAAAATAAAAAGAAAGGAAAGACAGGAAGGAAAAAATGAAAGACAGAAAGGTGAGCAAAGCAAATGAACAAGGGAAGACAACAATGGATTATATTAGGCATGATTATTCTGGAATTTTGATACTAGCTCAACACTAGGGAAAAGTGGTATTTCTTAGGTAGGGTTGTGTAATTTGCATCTATAATTATTTTGATATAAGATAATCTAGAAAAAAAGAATATAATAAAATAGTGTTTACTAGGAACTATAGGAAGTCCTTTCTAACTTAAGTGATACTTCGTGGAAAAAGATGTAGAGACTCTAAGTTTATCTTTTAATCAAAATTTTATCCTTATTTTAGCACACTATACTTAGTTAAAAAAAAGGTAAGCTAAAATCAACTCTTGATTTTGTTTCAAATTCACACTCTTTATTTCCCCACTGGACTCTGTCCCTGCCATATCTCAAAACAACTCATGATCTACCTGTTCACTGAAGGTTTTCTTTCCTTTGTTAGATGAGATACAAACTATTTGTAAGCCTATAGAGACACGTATGTTTTTTATTACTTATTATCAGGAGCGTAATTTTTCTTAACATGTAAGAAAGCAGAGATAGTGTCTTAATATTTACAAAATGTGTACAAAACACACAGTGTAGTGTGCTGCATCCACGTTTTGTACAATAAATATTCATTGATGTTGATGAGAGAGCACATGTCATTAACAAGAATCTTCTGCCTAACTCTGAGGCCTGAAGAGTTTTGTGAGAGGGAATGAAGCCCTATTGTGGTAATTCTTTCTGTTTAGGATAAATAATGAGACAGTTTTCCTTTTTCTAAAAGCAGAATTACTGGAGAATTTAGTAAGATATTCAATTTTACTTAAGAAGTTGATTTTAGCTTACTTTTTTTTTCCATTAAGTATAACATGCTAAAATAAGGATAAAAATTTGTATTATATATATTCAAGAATTTCTTAATTCAGAAAAATTTTAAAGTGTTAAAAATATATACTGTATACTGTATATGTTCAATATATATAGTGTGTACATATAAATATACATATGTATATACACACAGAAAATATATATGTATACGGGACAATATGAAAATTTAAAATATGAAATAAAAAGACATTATTTCTACTTTAAGAAAAATTGATCTATTGGGGCAAAAGAAATGAAAATCTTTATAATTATTTTATGTTCAGGATTCACTCATCAATAAATATTCATAAAATATCTACTGAATACAAAGATGAAGAAGGCACTATTAGATCCTCAGAGAGCTTTTAATATGATGGGTTAAAGACAACCATAATGCAAAGCACATCACTATTTTTATAAGATAAACAAGGAACACTGAAATGAAAACAACAAAATTATTTAACACTGAAGAGTCCTTATTATGTGTCAGGTGCTATAGGATATATATTATATGTAGTGACTCACTTAACCCTCACAAAGAATTTATGTGGTACAGGTACTCTTTTCTTTCTAGCCCCCTGACTTTCCAGATGAAGTAGCAGAGATCTATGCATATGAATAAGTTACCCAAGGGCACATCATTGCCACATGGCAGAGGTGGGCCTATGAATTGAGAGTTTGACCCCAGAGCTAGAGAGGTCAACCATTATACTCCACTGCCTCCTAGGGGATGGGGAGGGAGAAATCACCTCTGATTGGGGAGCGGTCTGAAATGGTTTCTTGAGAAGAGACCCTTGAGCCAGGTTTTACAGGACTAGTAGGATTATGGAGAGGGAATGCCAGCTGGAGAACAATGGTAGAGGAAGCAGAGCTCCCACATGGGTGACAGAGTCTGGTGAAGCATCAGAAATAAGCAAAGGGTGCTGCAGATGGAGGTGGGCCCATTGGGAACCGATAAAGGACGGCCAAGGAACTTAGTCTAAATCTGGTAGGAGCCAAGTATAAAATAGAGTAAAAGAATCATAATAAAAAAAGAAATAAGTGCTAATAAAGGGAAGATCATTATGAGGAAGGTTTCAATCAGCAAAACCTTCTTAGGGAACAGGATTTTAAACTAGGGTTTGAAGTTGATGGGAATGGAGGAGAAAAAGCATATCAGCAACCTAGAGCACTGAGTTCAACATGAGACTAGAACATAAGGAAAATGAAGACAGCAAATAAAAGTCCATTTTTCATGCATTCAACAACTGCTGAAGAAAAAAGTTTAAGTGAATTTCCGCCTCTCATACCTAGGAGGGGTGAGCAGAAGCATTGCCTCCAATCATTTCCATCTCAGTTAATGGTTTACCATCCACTCTGCTGTTCAGGTGAAAAACATGACAGTTATTATGATGACTTTTCTTCCACTCACTCCAAAACATATCCTGAATCTTCCCTGCCTCGACTTTTTATTAAACTCCCCAGAGATAGGCACCCACTGTGCTGCGTGAGGGCCTTAGTCAGGTCACTTCCTTAATTAATAACCTCTAATAGGTGCCCATTGCTTCTAGAACACATTCCAATCTCTAAGTCCCTCAAACTTCCAGGCTTGCTTTATTCTGCTTTTCATTATGCTTCAGCCTTTCTGCCTCATTTCTGTTCATTAGGCTCAATAGCTCATTCTCATTGTAGGACATTCTTACTCTTTTATTTGGGGGGGGGGAGGTAGGGTGTGGGAGGAAGGGGCCACCTTTCTTCCAACAGATAATCAGCTCCAATATCCTACCTTCCCCTGGACAACCAACCTGAAATTCATGATTTGTCAAGGAGCAGGTTATTGTCTCTATACTTAGAACATTTTAATTAAATTGCTCTTTATCCTTCTACCAAATTATATTTTCTTCAGAGTTCTTATAATTTCTTATTTATTGCATTTACATAGATTCTGGTGTCTCCCCGAATGCATCCCCCCTCCCCTGTATTTCCCTCAACATCTACCTTACCCCTCTCCCAACAGCTCCCTAACTCCTTCCCTTCAGGTTTAATTCCAAGAGTTCTTATAATTTCTGAAATTACTTAAAACAATATCTGTCCGAGTCTGTCTCTTCCCAGAACTTTGGCTCTAGAACAGAGGAGGCCTTGCTTTGTCTTATCTAGTGCTGTAAGCTCAGTGCCCAGCAAAGGACTTTGAAAGTAGTAGGTGCTCAGTAAATATTTGTTAAGTGGATGAACAAATAAAAAAGAATGGGAGAAAGGATGGCTTGAAGAACAGGTAGAAGCTTATGTTTTATCCAACAAATGAAGTAGATTGTGGAGTAGATCATGTGGATAACTTTTTCTAACTATGTCCTATTTCAGCAATTAACCAAGTTGCTTTCTTTTTTGTATACCAGTTTATTGATGGTGGGTTGATGGAGCAAAAGGTTTTGTGTGTTACAGGGGGAAAACATGCCCAAGATTTAAAAGAAAATAAGTGGTGTCAGTTAATCCACAGGGTGGGTGAGAGCTCAGCCAGAATGTTCTTTGGAATCCCGACAATTCAGTGACAGTGACACTCTGGTACAAGTGTTGGGAGGTCAGATGAGTTGGGTTTGTGACATGTGCGGTTACTCTTGATGCATTTGATTGTAGATATAGTATTTGATGGGGACACTTACATTTGAATGGAAAATGACCTGCTGGTTCCCAGTTTCTTTCCTCGCTAGCGTAGGAGTGCACCTTCAACAAAAACGGGTATGTTTAATCCAGTATAGTTCTTTGGTATCTCAAGAGATGGAGGTTATGAGTTTATTTTCCAGGAGAAATAGTGATCACAAGACAAGGAAGAGGTTGTAGGAGCTATTTATTTTTATTTTTTTAAAAAGGGATACCTTCCTGGCAAGGCAGCAAGTAAATAAGCAAGCCGACTCAACAGCGTTCTTGGAAGGAGTCAGCCGCAGCAGGTATGGGAGAATTCCTCTGGCCAGCCTTGGCTTCCCTGGGCTTTCCTCTCACTCGTGTTGGCACAGTTGGTGGAGTTTATTATTAGCGGTGTGTCCTACAAGTCATTCATTCATGGAGTAGGTCCCTGGGAGAAAAATCTTCGTGTGAAAATAAAATTGTCATTGTTTTTTATTAGCTTAGGAGGTATCTCACATAATGGAAGAACCTCTCTGAATAGAAAAGACCTCCATTTGGAAAAAAAAAAAAGAAAGAAAAGGTGAGGAGAGAAAGAGAGATGTTTTCAGGCGAGCAGATTGGAGCTGAAAAATGAAGATTTTGTTTTGTGCAATGCTAGTTGCCTTGCCAGTCTCAAGCTGGCACTGTGGGCTTGCTATAGCTGCTGAGCCTCAGCCGGGGAAAAGAGACAGTTTGCTTCAGTTTTATTGTTCAGCCGTGCATCTCAATATGGTTTTGATTTTGTATTTTAAAAATAAGGTGAATGATCTAAAAAAAAATGCAAGCAATTTTATTCTTTGCCGTTTCTAACGGACAACTGAAAGACAACCCTGGTCCTAGGCCAGAGATTTTCTCATTTCTTATTACAACTGTACTTAGGCACGTATAATAGTGCAATGGTATTATTAGATATTATTGTGCTTATTTTATTCATGAAAATGTGTGACATACCTTAATTTTATTCTTTTTGAGGAAATGTGCTGGAATGGGTTTTGTCCTAATTCCTTTTTGTGCCTGTCATGAGGTGTGTGTTAGAATTTAAGTTCCGAGGAATAAGAATAGCATTTCTTTTTCATTCTCATTTATTTTTCTTTTTCTTTTTTTGGAAAGCATAATGATTTGGAGCTTTGAGGAGTTTCAATGGGCTATTGTTACAGTGCTCCAGCCCATCAAGTTTTACTGTGACACACTTCCTACCTCCAATGGCAAATATTTATATTTGAAATTAAATAAAACTGTAATTAATTTTCTTCGGAAATTTTTTTAGAAATATGTTTTCTTAGGATCTATGAGGTAATTGGAGCTACCCCAGGCTATGACAAAACCAGGGATGGGATGACTGCTTTAGTGATTAGCACCTTGTAAGCCTTCGAAAAATATTAAAACCAGGATAGATTGTCTAATTTCTTGTGGGTGGATTTGCGTTAGTGTAGTGTAATGTGTTAACAAATGCTCAGAAAGGAGGATGTGGATCCAAGAAGATGGCTTTCGCAGAAGGCTTTTATCCAAATTAATTAAAAAAAACCAAAATAGGAGCAGTTGTGTATTGGGGCAGAAGGAATAAGGTGACTCAATTAAGTGATAGAGAAATCTCTAGAAAATAAATAGTCTCATGTCAACCCAGTACTAACAATAAAATTCTCATTATTGGAATCGATAATCCTGTAATAAATGCATAATAACCTCAAAAAGAATTTTTTGTTAAGTATTTTTGTATGATTAAATATGCTCTAAATATGGAAATCAAATACTGCTTTTCTTTACTTTAAAAATGATAAAGTTCTCTTGTATGTCTCAAAAGAGAATCTTAAATGAGAAGAATCAAAAGCATAATTTGAAATAAATTCACCTGCTGAATTTGTACTATATTTACCTAATTAATTTTTGGCTTTTTCTTAGCTCTAACCATGGCGAAACACAAAGAAATTAATGCCAAGGTGTCCTGTGTTGCTGGAAGGTTTATTCAAGGCAGCAGTGAATAATTGAGGGTGGTGACTGCCTCAGGGTTTGGTCTCATTCAGCAGGGGTCTTTGGAGTTGGTCTTACTCAGTGCTTGAAGACCACTGTGCAGTCTGGCTAGTTGGTACTCCTAGCCTGTTGCTAGTTCATGAATCCAGGAAATCAATCTGGTCCCTCTCCACATTCAGAGTTAAGCCCAACACACTAGTAGTCGTGGATTGAGAGAGTTCCGAGTTCATCTATTTGACACTGAAACCTATGTTGGCTCTGTGGACCTAGATTAAGAAAATTTTTGCAGTGTTCAGAGATGCACAGTTCATAGCCCTAGAGCCATCTATGCATTTCGCAAAGGAATTTAAGTAAACAGGTAGACTGAGAGAGGATATGCTACTGTGAAAACACTTCTGTTTTGTCTTTGGCAGATGTCTGGTTTGGGCTTCCTGAGTTTTTTGTCTGGTGTTCTGCAGGAAAATTTGCATTCCAAAAGATAGGCTCAGTAGCCATCCTGCTTCTGAACTACATAGAAAGTGCTCTGATATCATAGAGGTTTCCCCAGCCTGTTTTTTGTTTTTTTGTTTGTTTGTTTTTAAATAACTCCCCATCACCTGGTTAATAATACAGGTCACATCAGATTGGCATTTTAGTAGTCTTGCATACATTCTTTATGTAACTTTTTCTGAGAAATAAGATCCCTTATTTCCTTTAAAAGAGATATTAATTATATGTCAACAAGAGAGAGAGAGTGAGAGAGAGAGAAAGAGAGAGGATGTCTAAACATTATTTAGAAAGGGATCCTTTTCATTCTGGACCTTATCTTTACTGTCTTGTCCTCCAAGTACAAATGCAAGTGAGGAAGAACTTCAGACCCACAGTAACGCCCAGACTTTGTACACTCATTCATTTTCTTTTCATATTGCAGGTAAATTTTTATTTATGTAGTTTACCTTTTAGCTCTCTCTTATTTTTGTATTTATACCTTCTATTTTAGGATTTGGAGTGCAAAATAAGTTGCAAACTTGAGGGAGAACAAAACTAGATAAGTTGATGAGCATAGCCCCTTCTTTCCTAATCCAGAATTATTTAGAAGGGGGCAAAGGAACTTTCTGGGTTGTTGCTATTCTGCTTTGGGCTACGTAGGCTTTCAGCCTATGGCTCAGAGCATTGGCATCAGACACCAGCCATACCATGTTGGAGGGTAGGAGCCTCACTTGGACCTGTTTGCTGCTTATCTTCCCAACAGGTTGGATGAAGATTCAGTGGAGCCCCTAAAGAAATTCTGGTGTTTAAGGGGACAGGAGAATAGATGAGTAACAAGGTGAAAATTCAGCTCCATTTCTGGAAAAACAAAGCCTGTGGCCTATAGTCATTTTCACAGTTGGACAGAATATGCTGTCACTTAAAATGTGATCTGTTACCCTCCCCCCCCCCCCCCCCCCGCATCTCTGTTTCCTCATCTGTACAATGGAGATAAGATTTGCTACCTTTTTTACCTCACCAGGATCTGCGAAGACTAGATAATGGTTGTAAAGTCCATATACAAAGGTATGAGCATTATCATTCAGAAGACTAGTCAACAAATAAAAACAAAAATATTGGAAGGACCTCCCAAAGTGCATTGCCTAATAATTTTTAAATCAGTTCCCGCAGTTTGCAGTCTAATCCATTTCGAGTTCAGTTTAGCTACAAAAAGTTAGGTGTGAAATATTTGACCTTCCTATTTGTTTATAAGGTTAAAAAATGGTTTGATAGCAAGCATTTGTATTCATAAAAACAAAGTGGGCTTTGAATCTGAAATAGGTTTTATTTGAAAAAAGAGGTGAAGGCGCTGGTCTCCGGGAACATACGTGCCACTGAGGACTATTTGCATACATTTGATCCACAAGCACGCTCCGCTGATTTTCACAGCATCTCTTGGAGTTTAAGTTGTAGCGAAGAGCCCTTGCTGTTGTTCTTCAGCCTCGCTCGCTCTCCCTTGCTTTATTATGGCACACAGCAACAACTTCATTTTTAGCATTAAAAAAAAATAACCCTCTTCACTTAATTCAGACAGTGACCTGCAGGCCTCATTTTGACTGAAGGAGCCATTCAGAATACTTCCAGACAAAAGCAGGGCTTTTTCCTAGCAACAAGATCAAAGCCAAATCTCCCGGAATAGCTCCCCTCCCAGGTTTCCTTTGGCGCATAGGTTCACAAGGATTCTAAGGCTCATGGTATCCAGTTCAAACTACTCTTTCAGGCTGAAATGGAAAGGAAAACTGAGGAATTTTCGCACACTGAAAACTGGCGGGCATTGCAAGAGCACTTAATCTGGGGAGAACACGGTGGTCATTTGGAGCATCCCTAACTTTGTTATCGCCTGCATCTGCATGTCCATTCTGTCGGACTCCCACAGAATGAGGTCTCTGTTTCCTTTCTGCCAGTACCTAATATCAGCTATGCCCAGGAGCCGGCTGGTGAAGACTTCCTGTTTGTTTTGAGTCACTGCTAAAGTGATAAATATACTTCAGCTTTCTGCTTAGAGAGGAAAGAAACCAGCTGCCCTGAACTAAAGAAAAAAAAGGCAGGAATTTCACTGAAAGACCCTGTTATCATAGAGTTTCAAGGGGCAGCATCAAAATGAAAATTATAAGCCAGGGCAGCATCAAAATGAAAACTATAAGCCAGGGCAAAGTAAGTAATTTCCATATTAAAGCATCTTGCTGCATGCATAGACCTAAGTTGTTTGTCTTTAATCATTTAGGCGAGCAATGCATTTTTCACTCTTCTAAGACTAACTCAGTGATGTTTAGAACTTTTAAAAAATGTAAACTTACGCTACAGAGTAATGGTGAGCTATATAAATAAACAATTACAGTTGTGGTTTTTTGATCTGACCACAAGTTTTTAATGCCATTTTTTATTTTTGCATGACCATATAATGCTTCTGGATAAACAGTAATGTTTACATTGTCAGTGGCATCCACTGTTGTATTGAATCATTTACATACATGATTATTTGAATATAGTGTAACCCAAGAACAAAAAAAGACTATAAAATTATTTTAAACAAGAACAACAGGAAATCCTTTATAGTTTAAATAGCACTTTTTAAATAAAGCTGTGGTGTTTTGATCTCATTTTTGTCCTTTTATTTTGAACAGGTTTTAAATCTGATGATGAGAGTGCCCTTTGGGTGGAATTTCTATCTTAACTATGACCTGGAAAACAGCGAATTTAGGGAGCCTTGTTGATTTGAATGTTTGTGTGTGTGTGTGTGTGTGTGTGTGTGTGTGTGTGTGTGTGTGACAGAGAGAGGGACAGATAGGAATAGACAGACAGAAAAGGAGAGAGATGAGAAACATCAATTCTTCATTGTGTCACCTTAGTTGTTCATTGATTGCTTTCTCATATGTGCCTTGACCAGGGAGCTACAGCTAACTGAGTGACCCCTTGCTCAAGCCAACGACCTTGGACTCAAGCTGGTGAGCCTTGCTCAAACCAGATGAGCCCACACTCAAGCCAGCGACCTCGGGGTTTTGAACCTGGTTATCTGTGTCCCAGTTCGAAGCTCTATCCACTGTGCCACTGCCTAGTCAGGCTGATTTGAATGTCTTGATCAATATGTCCTGACTCCTATCTTTCTGTTTAAAGCTGAATATAGTCCTAACCTCCAGAAATCATGAGTTGGAAAAGATGACAACAAGTTGATTGTGCTTAGAGTGAGTATGAATTACTTATTTTTTCCCAATAACTATAGTCTCTTAAAACAGTTTATGATAGTAGAAGGAGAAGAATTTACTAATAATCTTCAATAGAATTTTTGTTTAAATAACAAAATGGTTAATAAACAAGTTCAAAATAAAGTTAACATCAGTACTTTCATGTTTCAGATTAATGAGGCAGATATGGAGGCAGGATGCTGTTCATTGGTCTTATGACAATGTATCCAGTCAGATTTATAAAGGGAACTTGAAATACACATGAGCTGTTGTGTATAAAAAAGGTTCTCTAACATGTTGAAGTCAATCATTGGGACACAGAGAATTCCTGGATGAGAGAATTAAAGTGCTAAAGTCTTGATGGTGACTAGGTCCTTGTCACTTAAAAGCTCACATTGAAAACATTCATGTGACATTGGTAACTCCTAAAGGAGGACATGCATATAGAAATGTTCAGCACAGGAGTTAAACACAAATGTGGTAAATATTTGTTTTACTTCATAAATATGTTGTGATGTGTGTCTTTTTTTATACTCTAACTTTACTGACACAAAGAAGAAGAGAAAAAAAACATTTTTAAACATGAGTGAAGATGGAATGGTCAAACTACTAAGTGCTTTATTTTCTGTTATAATATATGACTTTTAAAAAAATATAATCAGAGAATGGATGGTATTAAGAGAGGAAAAATATAGTGAAGCCAGAATTTTCTGGGTAGAAAAGAAGGATATAAAACAACTTATGAGGTAAATATATTTGCAAAGATAAATATGCCAGAGGATTATTTTAGTGGATATATCAGTCTATGCACTTGAAAAAAAGAGGTTAAAATTAAGTAGAAATACATGATGAGAGGGTTTAGGTGCAGCTTTTTGGTAAAATCTATCATTTAAAATAAATTGGAAGTCTAATTGGGTGGGACCTATCACTTACCAAATATAAAAAGGCGTGAAAAAACCGCCCTATACCTTTTTCAGGGCTATTGAATGTCAGATTTCTAGTGTTGAAGTGAAACTATTATGGTAAAATTCTCCACACATGAAGTCACCATTCTTCTCAGTGACAGTGTTGCTTAGATTGTTCAATCCAGCTGTGGCTGTGATGGCACACTTGTGAGCCAGCTGTAAGGAATGAGAAATCTGTAGGAATTCCCCCCACTAATAAACAACATCCATTTCTTCACTATTGAATAAGAATGTAAGAACCACAGCTTATAATTGCATATTACACTACAATTTTCAAAACGCTTTCACCGGCAACATCTCCCACGATCCTTGATTGTATCTGGTTCTGGCTGTAAATGGTAACAGTAACAGTTTGTCATCTGTCCTATGCCAGTGGCAATGACTCCAGCAACGCCATTCTCTTTAAGGGGGCAGAACTAGTCCTTGTGCCGCCTAACAGCCCTTCAGAGCATCTTCTCATGAAGCAGATGCTGCAAACCAGTATTTTCAAGTATAGTCACTAGTTGCAAAGTGAAGTGCAAGTGTGTACCATAGCAATTCACCCCCTAGTTCCCTGAGTATATTGTGACTCCACATTCCTGAACCCAGAAGTTTCAGACAATTCTACTGAAGAAGGTGAAGATAGGCATGGGGATAAGGACAGGGGGTATTTAGAATCACTTACTGTCCGAGTAAAAGACTTTTTAAAAAGAATGCATTTATTAGAAGAAATGGAGGTAGAAAGGGGGGATGTTTTTCACACCTGTTTTCACACTTCTGAGGTGATAAGTCCAGCCCTCACAAAGTAAAATGGCAGGTTTCACACTAAACCCACCCAGGCATATTCCTACAGTCTCCTAATGCATTCATCTATGAGAATAAAAAGGCAATGAGATCTCTTGCATACACCAGTGACTGAGAGAGGTCTCTGCTATCTTTGCTATGCTGTCCTGTCTTCCAGACGTAGACGCCATCTTCTGCACATATATGAATCTTCAGGATAATGTGCTAGGTTGATAATGACTTTGGTTTTAGGTCTTTTGTCCTATTCTTAACCTTAATTTTCAGTGAATTAGACACCTGAGTTTATGATTTATGAACTGGACTCGCAGTTTCTGTGTCTTAGATTTTTTTGACTACCATTTCTATTTTACTTAGTCACTCATGGACATAGATTGAAGTTATTTTTCATCATCTCTCATTTCTCAAAATGGCCTGTCTGATTACAGTTTAGAGTCACAGGATGTTATAACTAGAATAATCTCAAATATCATATGGTACCATGTCTGATAATCAACCAACAACTTTTGATTTACTGACTCTCAGACCTGACCTTCACTATTTTCCTTCAGCTCAGTAAATGCCAACCTCATCTATATAGGTGTTGAAAAGAACTTATCCTTTATACCTTATTACCATTTCCACCTTATGTCTCATCTATCAGTTAATCTGATTTATTTGTTATCCTAAATATATCCAATATTTTCTTGCAAGGGCCACCATTACCTCTTGCCTCTGTATGGCAAGAGGTGAAACTCATCTCTTTGCTGCATATTCTCTCACATTTCCCTGTGTTATTGTCTACATATAACTTTCTGAGATTTAAAAAAAATTTTGCTTCCTTTGTGCTTTTCTGGTTCTGCTACTTATTACTAGGATGTAAGTTGCAGGAGTATGGAGACTTCTGGTACAGAGCATACTCTATAGCACATATATTTGTTCCTACAACATTGCGGGCCCTCAATAAGAATTTGTTGAGTAAATTAATCTCCTCCTACCCAGACTGGAAATATGAGTCACGAAGTTGTTAAGTAAATTTTTCAGGCTCACAAAATTAGTTAGTAAATCTACAATTACAATGTAGGTCTCTTGAATCTCAGTGTAAATCACTTGTTGTACCATACTGTGGTTACTATTGTTAATACTGTATAAGACTGTATTATATTGACTTAAGGAATTCAGTATGTATAGCTCCTGGCTTATACTGTGGGGCTATCTGGAGAGTGAATGAAACTGATTATAAGATCAGTAACTGAGTGGCTGGCTAATGTCAAAGACAGAGCTGATGTACCAAATTCTACTCTTAAGCAAAGTTTACCATTCCATCTGGTACAGACAATAAGCCTAAAAGATTCCTACAAACTTTAACCTTCTGATGATCATTCAATAGCATTTTAGTTGTAATGTCACCTTTGAATATAGGACCATTTAGTTTTAATGCACTTCTTCCTTTTTTTCTCTCAGAAGTACATTTTCACCTTCCAATGCATATTCTTCCTTCTATCCTTATGTTGTTGACTGATTGATTTTAGAAAGAGAGAGAGAAAGAGAGAGAAATATCAATTTATTGTTCCGCTTATTTATGCATTCATTGATTGATTTTAGAAAGAGAGAGAGAGAATAAAAAAGAGAGAGAGAGAAATATCAACTTATTGTTCCGCTTATTTATGCATTCATTGATTGATTTTAGAAAGAGAGAGAGAGAATAAAAAAGAGAGAGAGAGAAATATCAACTTATTGTTCCGCTTATTTATGCATTCATTGGTTGATTCTTGTACATGCCCCAACCAGGGATAACAACCCAAAATCTTGGCATATTCGCTGATGCTCTAACCAACTGAGTTACACAGCCAGGGTTACACTTTTGTTTTTAATCCATTTTTTTTAACCTTTTTCTGGGACCTTGTTTATTCAAACAACTGCAGCTTTTTCTTACACCTCTAGCTTTTCCCTCTTCACTGTCTTCATTTGCATGCATGAGTTTAGAATGTGCAGACCTCAGTTTGAACAAGGTTATCTCATTTACTGGCTGTTTGTCAATGAACAAATTATTTAATTTTCTGAACCTTGATTTCCTCACATAAAACAGGGATAAGGAAGGGCAATGGCATCTATTAAATAAAAAAATGTATGTAAGGAACTCCCTGACACAGAATATGCACTGAATGGTAGCTATAAATATTCACAATCAGACTTCCCTTAACTGAAAAAAAAAGCACTACTATTAATGGAAATACTACCTCAAATTTTCTTGACTCTACTATCCTTAAATAATCCTTTTTTGCTCATTATTTATATTCATGGCCAGAATTCTTGAAAAATATGCTCTATATTTATTTATTTCTTATAATACTGTTGTATCTAAGCAGACTGAGAATCATGTGCTGTCTAGTGTCAAATGTCACACTCTTGATTTTTCTATGCAAACCATGGTTATTATTAGAAATTTTCTTTTTCTCATGTGTCTGTCTTCTTTCATTGCATCATGAGTGCCAGTCCTTCAGGAAAATGAACCAATGAGCCCAAGTTCACGAAACTAGCCTGTGGCCCTAGAGAACTAGGATTCTCTCCTTAATGTTTCACTGTCTTTCAGATATCATTGGAAAAACAATGGAGGTGAGTTGAGGCATACTTGGAGGTGGGTTTGTGGACAAAGTTTTAGTCAAGATCAATATAGTTTAGATCAATGGAGGGTGTGCAATTATTTAAGGGAGACTGAAATAGAAATTTAGAGAGAGCTGGTTTGCTAATATAGAAAATATGTTTCCTGAAGAGATGCTTCCCATGGTGATGGGTGTTTTGTAGAGCTTAATGTGCTACTTGAAGGTGAGTCTGAAGTAGGGACTTCATAGAAAGTTAGTGGACAATAGTGATTCAGCCACCATAGCACTGCCAGAAAACCTCCTTATAGATTAGGTAGGTCTGTCTATGGAAAGAGATTTCATCAAAGGACCACAATGAACACTGGGCAGCTGGCTCAATAGGGTGGTAGATAGCAATAACTTATTAGGTTTACTTTCTTTTAATTAGAAGAACAAAGCAACTAGACTTCTTGCAAGTGTAGTTTTCAAGTATCTGCTGTGGGGCTAAAAACCAAAGTCCCACATGAAACATTCCTAGAAATTCACGTGGGTTCTCAGTGCCACAAATCTTTCTGGATAAAAAGAAGCTACTTGAAAATTGGAGCATCCCAGCGTAGGCTCCAATCTACCTTTCTACCCTCAAATGCTATTAAGGATATTAATCCTACCCGATCAGGTACAAACCATTAGTGCTATATTTACTTAAACCATACTTAGTGAATAAAATACTTACCACATCTTTCTTTCTAACAACTGCATTTTTTTAGAAAGAATTTTAAATGTTTTATTTTAGTTGAAATATAACTTAAGGCCAGTTATTGAAGATTAAATTGGGTCAATGTTAATCAGACTGGGCTATTTCCAGATCTTAAATGAACTACTGTGGACATTTGGAGGCCTTTGAGGTGCCTTGATATGTGGCTTTCAAGGTTTTCATGTGCAACTAGGATGAGTTAGCTTGAATAAAGAATTTATTTCCCTTTATTGTTTTGTATTATACTTATCATTCTCTTATCTTCACTATGTGCCAAACAGTTTTCCATAGAATGATTTATTCTAATAATTAAAAAAAGACAATATTCTTTTGGTGGATGACTATTTTGTCTGAGTTATAAAATATAATTTGCTTTTTTCTTTGTACCATTGTTCCAGAAAAGATTCATCTTTAATTAGTTTGAGGTGTACTGTGGCTTACCTTTGTCTCCAAGTAAAAGATTTTTCTTTTTTAAAATCAGAGTGTGGTGGTTATGGAGTGGGGGGAGGGAAGAGAGGGTGGAGGAGAGGGGAGGGGAGGGGCACAAAGAAAACCAGATAGAAGGTGACAGAGGACAATTTAACTTTGGGTGGTGGGTGTGCAACATAATTGAATGATAAGATAACCTAGAGATGTTTTCTTTGAACATATGTACCCTGATTTATTAATGTCATCCCATTAAAATTAATAAAAAAAATCAGATGAATTCTGAGTTAACAAGGTAAAATAATCCATAGTAAGATTAAAAATGCTAAAAGTTTCCATTAAGAAGTTTTGCTTCTAAGTTGCTATAAGTTAGTACTTCAGCTACTGAACACCTATTAAAGAAATACTTGTTTGCATTGTTAGATGTAAATTAGGTGACTCACTTTCTCCGTCTCTTTCTCTATATTTATTTTTAATCCTATTCTAAAGCAGGAACTAGGACCAAATGAAATTAAAGCATCCTTTTGGTCTGATTGGTCTAATATTCCTCAATGATATGAGTATGACTCACATGTGGCCTGTCCTCTTTTTATTAATAATTAAATTGAGACACTGAAAGATTATGTAAGCATATAACAGATTAAATATCAAGGCTGTAGTCCACTGAACAACAGTGCTATGTTTAAACAGATATTTATAATATTGTCCTCTAATAATTTTAACATTTGACATTATAGGAAGTACATAGAAAGGTAGAATAATTAAAAACAACCATCATATTTTATTTTAATATTTGGAGAGCTTCTTTATTTTTATTTTTAATTGAAGTTATTGGGGTAATATTAGTCAACAAACTTATACAGGTTTTAGGTGCACAATTCTACAACACATCATCTGCACTGTATTGTGTTTTCACCACCCCAAGTCAAGTCTCCATCCACTCGCACCCTCCCATACAGTCCTCCACCTCATTTTCCCGCCTCAAGTCATCACTACCCTGTTGTCCGTGTCTATGCTTTTTTTCCTTTCTCTCTTTTTTTTGTCCTTAGGAAGGCTGTGGGAGGAGGGGAATTTGAGAAAAAAGTGACAAAGAAAGTGGTTTTCACTTTGAATGGAAAAGAACATAAGATACATAATGTGCCTGTAACTTTTTTTTTGTATTTGCTGCATTGACAAATACTTCTGTTATATGGTGATGACCAGTTCTTCTTTATTAAAAAAATGTTCTGTTTTTCTTTTAACCAAAGTAAACTCCACATCCATTATAGAAAATTTAGGAAGTATTATAGATATATAAAATGAAAAATTTAGAAACCACCCATGATTACACAATAAAAAATAACCATTGTTAATATTTTGGTTCAGATGATTCCAAACATTTCATCTACATATGTTATGATATATGCACATTTAAAAATATAAACCTTACTGTAATTTGAAAAATTTCTATGTAAGAGCGTATATTGAATTTACTTTAGTATCATTAAATATTCTTTCATAACACCTTTATCTTGGATCTGCTATCTTTTATGTAGTTAAATCCCTATTGTGGAGCATTTAGTTTCCAATCTTTTCAAGATTATAAATATGTTTGCCATAAATGTTCTATGTAACCAGATATTTGTCTGTACTCTTGATTATTTTTTCTTTTCTCTTTTTTAATTAAGTGTGAGGCGGAAGGCAGAGAAACAGATTCGCGCATGTGCCCAAACCGGGATCCACCCCACAAGCCCCCTACATGGGCAATACTCTGCCCATCTGGGGCCCACTGCTTTGTTGCTTGGCAACTGAGCTATTTCCACCCCTGGGGTGAGGCCATGGAGCCATCCTCAGTACTTGAAGCCAAACTGTTCAAACCATTTGTAGTGGTTGCGTGAGGGGAGGAAAAAGAGAGAGATAGAGAAGGTGGAGGGGGAGGGGTGAAGAAGCAGATGTTCGCTTTTCTGTGTGCCCTCACCGGGAATCAAACCTGATACCTCCACATGCCTGGAAGATGCTCTACTGCTGAGCCAACTGGCAGGGCCAATTATTTTTTTAAAACACATCTCTATAAGTGGAATTGCTGTAGTCAAAAGTATGTTTAGGTTTTAATCTTTTAGTTCATATTTGAACCCTTTTCTTCAGAAAGATTGTATTAGTTCACATGTGAATTAGGTTGTAGCTCATTATTTTGGTATTTTTAAACCTCACAGATATTTCTCTTATGGCAACCCAACATGCTGACTTGTACTCCAAATTGTTAATATAACGGTCAAAAGAAACGGCTAAACTTTGAGTTATATTAATTTGGCACAATTCTTTTTGCTGTCTGCTTTTGGCTAGTTGTATCTGGATCCATCATATGCTTTACTATTCTACTGCAAGAAGCCTCAAATAAATTGAACACTCAATCCAAATTCAGGCAAATGTCATCCATTAATCATTGGCCAATATAACAAGCAAGAATTGTGATGATATTAAACAAGAAAAGGTTCAAGGATAACTCTGAAGCAGAACATATGAACTATTCACCCAGGAGCCTATCCTACAAATTAATGTGCTCAACATTAAAACTTGCAATGCTTCTAAAACTCATCTTGGTTTGCTGCTCAGGTGATATCAATAGGAAGAAGACCCATAAAGGATTTCATCTTTTAATCTTAATATTTTCAATTTTTCTCTGCAAATTTAGATAGATGGTTGTAGTAGAGATCATGTATCATTTACATTCTTTAGATTTCAAATTGGGAAATAAGCAAAAATACTAATATTTTTATTAGTGTCTATAAACTTCTCCATAAGACATGAAGTCTGTGAGTCATGCACAAGCAGAGGAAAAAAATTAAAATATCAAATCTTCCCCCACTTCCACCCCTAAAAATGTTTCTAGCCTCAAAAAGGAACTTAGTTCTCGGCAATTATAGCCTAAAATGCTTCTTCAGCTTTTCTTAGACTCTGGCCATCTCAAAATGCAAGTGAAAACAAAACTGGCCTGTAAGATTAATTTTTGGTGATTGAATTTATCTCTGAAATACTAAACTGTTTCACTTCCTTATGAAGAAACAAATTTCTTAAAGGCAGGTTTTCATTCCATAATTGTAATCTATAAAGTGCCTAATCTTTTATGTGTATTTTGTGGGATGAATGAGAATGGCCTACATCTTCACAAAAGAAGTTGTTATTGGCAATGCACTGTAATGGAGAGACACCTATATATATAGGGTCAAAACACCCAGCTTTTTCCTTCCTGCTGTTCCAGCATGAGCGGTGTCACCTTTGGCAAGGCAAGAAATCTCTGTGAGCTTTAGTTTTTATCGCTATAAAATGACGATATGAATTAACTTTTCTCCTTAGAGAATAGGTTGCTTGAAGATCAAGGAAAATAAAATAATGGAATAGTATGTCACCTGATTAGTATATTTCAAATGAAAATTAGTATTAATATTATTTGTATTTTGTTCAACATGTTACTGTCTTCCTTATTGAAATTCTAATTCCCCAGTGCTGGGGTTGGAATGATAACGTAACTTAAGTCAACCCTCTTTCTATGTAGTATATTGTTTTTTCTTCCCTAAAAAAGCAAGCACACATCATGGAAATGTAATTCCTTTATTTATTTATTTGTTATTTATTATTTATTTTTTTACAGGGACAGAGAGAGAGTTAGGGAGAAGGACAGATTGGGACAGACAGGAACGGAGAGAGATGAGAAGCATCAATCATTAGTTTTTCATTGCTGTTGCAACACCTTAGTTGCTCATTGATTGCTTTCTCACATGTGCCTTGACCACGGGCCTTCAGCAGACCGAGCAACCCTTGCTGAGCTAGCGACTTTGAGTCCAAGCTGGCGAGCTTTTTGCTCAAGCCAGATGGGCCCGCGCTCAAGCTGGCGACCTCAGTCTCGAACCTGGGTCTTCCGCATCCCAATCCGACGCTCTATCCACTGTTCCACCGCCTGGTCAGGCTATTGTTTTATTCTTAAATCTGATATCTAGAGATTTTTACTAGATATTATATATATTTAGCTGTATTTGTTTTCTCTTTCTCTCCCCCCCCCCTTTTTTTAATTGAAGGATAACATACTTGCAGAAAAGTACTCAAATGATAGGTGGAGAAGCCCATGTAAACAGTATCCTTATCCAGGGGTCAGTACCAGAGAAGCTCCCCTCACACTCTTTCTAATCTGCTGCTGAACTCTATTTGCCCCAAGGGGACAAGGATCCTAACTTCCAACACTATTACTTAGTTTCCCATGAAACTGAATTTCCCATGCCAAAATGGAGTAGAATCATGTTACTTACTAAGCAGTGTGATACAGTAAATTGCTCAAAGTCTCTTGGTTTCAACACTCATTTTTAAAAATCAGGAGGTTAAACGTTTATGAATCTTTTTGATCTCAACATTTAACAATTCTTCTAAAAGACACTTTAAGTAAGTTAGTATTATTTTTGTACAACATCTTCTGTGGGTTGTTAGTTCAGGTCAAGGTTCACTGAAGTCATATTCTAAATGAGAGGTATTCAACTTTATCTTCTACGTTAAATGCAAACAAGCCCTTGACCTCACCAGTCATATTATAATCATGGTCCGAGGGAAGCAGATGAGAGAGGACTGATGAACTGAAGGATCTAAAGGAGCTCCATCTTTCTCTGAAGATACTGGAAGAATTACTTCAAAGCACTCTCTTCCGCTTGGTGCATTGGGCAACATCACATCCCAAGAAGAGTGCATAATTTCCTAGAATTTGATTGTTTTAAATCCATCATTCAGTGTGGGACTAATATGAACTCTGACATTTAGCAATTAAAATACTGTTTGTGTAGCAATACCAACTACCTAAATAATAGAGTTGAATTATTCTTTTTGCCTTAGTGATATATCTAGAAGGAACCAACAGGTCTATGACTTCTGTCTTCAGAAACTGAGTGAGATGAGGAAGAACAAATTAGAATAACTTCCTCCAAAAGCCAACACAGTAAGCATTGCCACCTTCCTCAACAGTCTTGTGACACGTGTTCTGCCTGGGTTGAGTCTTCTGTAGTTCTAGGAGTCTCCGGGTATGAGTGATTTATTTAGATCCTTATTTTTCATAATCTTTCTTGAATGATTTCTTCAAATGGAAAGATTCAGTTTGACAGCAACCAAACAAATGAATGAATGAAAACCTACTTTCCCATAGGCTCAGAAACCCAAGATACTCTTCCCCTGATGGGAAGTGTACAGATTTTCGGGACTCAGAACATATTACGCCGCACTTCCTGTACCAGTCCTCAACCAGGACGCAGGCCTTTACCTGTGACCCAGCGTAATTTTGTCCAAGTTTCGTTTCCTTGAAAAATACTAGGTAGAATCACATGACCCAAAGGAATGACCAGAACTTAATTGCTCCCAATCATGGTGCCTCCAAACACATTTGAAGTTTATTATAGTCATGGCTGCCCAGAATAGGAGCCATGGTGAGCCACAGATACACAGTGTATATTGTGCCACATCTTGATCCCACTGTAGGAAAAGTGGGAGACACATTTCCTCTTCCAGACTATTTTGGAAACTGACTTTCAGCTCCTCCTGCAGGGGAAACCCTTATTCAACTAGGGATGGGCATCGTCCCCTGTGCAGCCTCGTTAGATGAGGAGCGCGCTTTCTTCTTACCTTCGTCACAATTGCTTAAATACAATTACATTCCCAAACAGCATTCCCCGTAGCTCCTCCAATATCAAACAAGAAACCCAAACCCTAAATCTAAACACCAGACAAGTAGCTTGAAAAATGAAAATAAATGTTCAAATCCAAAAGCTGTGTGCTTCTGTGATCGAAAATCTTTTTCTTAGCTAGTGGGAGTTGCTTTCATCATTGCTGGTCATATGTTTTTGTTTTTCATTTCTGGTGGAGAAGTTTTCTAGGGTATTTTTCAAACTTTCCAGCTTAGCAAAGCGTTGGCTAAAATTGAAAAGAGAACTAGGCGTGGGGTTGGAGGCAGCATTAGGTTTGTTCTTGTGGGGGGGCAGGTTGCTGACACAGCGAAAATAAGACAAAACATTTGAAACTTCTGGCTTTGTACTTCTCAAATGCCTCTTTTAGAAATCGCTTAAGTTGTTATTAACATCCACCACCCACCTTCCCTTTTTGGTCCTGACATTGGGTAATAATAGATAATGTTGACATATGTTCCCTGCTGGTCCGAAATACTATACTTCTGTGAAAGGTAACATTTTCAAGCTATGACAAAATGTATTTTATTTGGACAGAACATTAGTTATTGGACTAATCTCTGAATGTGGGCTGTGGGGTAAAAGTTTTAACATTTTAGTTGTGGGAGAAAGTGTGTTGGGAGAGTAAAAGCATCAGTATGGGGTGTGTTTAGCTTTCACCATTTCTAGAGGTATTGGCTTAATGTCAAACTCTTACGTTCTTAGGAATGTAAAGGAAACATTCCCAGTATGTATGAAGAACAGCTGTCCATGGACAAAGCAACTTTTAAAAATGATTCTACCCAACTTTACAGCAGTATGGATTATGGAATCAAAAAATATTTTTCACTGTATACCAAAGAATTCTGTTTTATGGGCCAGTTTTAAAGCTTTTAACTGCATGAGACATATGCCACAGTTCTGTTGTTTGTTCACCATGTGATGTACTCTGAAATATGTTGAGAGAGAAAGAGAGAGAGAGAGAGAGAGAGAGAGAGAGCATGAAATTCTTCTGATAAAATGTGGTCCTCAAAACCACTCTTCAAACTAATTTAGGGGATGTATGAGGAAATGCCCCAGCTGGCTTCCATGCTACTGAAGTATGAACAGCCCTTTGCAAAACTGGAAAAATTGATTTTGTTTTGAAGGCTCACACAGACTTTAGTGTTGTGAAAGTTGGACAGAATTTTTATTGAATCTGGTCCTTTGTGTTTTATGATAGTCTGAATGGGTGTTAAGATTCCATGAATAAATCTCTTGCCGTTTCTGAAATTTCTGATATAAACATGGGCTTCATCAGCGTGTTCTCTGCACAAATGTCTTTCAGAATGTTAACAAACACGGTGCGTTGATTGGTGGGCCAGTGGGAGAGCAGTCAGTGTTACTTGGTAGGGCATATGTACGATTTTTCTTTTGTTTCTCAATGCTGGGTCATTGAAAACTAGAGACTGCTGGGGGGATGAGGTGTTGGTGGTGAAAAATGAGACTTTATGGCAGAGAAGAGTCAGTTGTAGGCTACTGGGAAAGTATTGTTTATTGCCTTTAGTTGAAAGTCTGGCCAAGATGCCACATTAAGGGGAGTGTGGGTTGGCCTTCAGGAAATGAATTAGTTATCTTGTTCAGGTGAATCATTGGGAGGAACATAGGTAATACTGGTAATAATATGTTTTAAAACTAGCCTTCCTATATTCTGTGTCAGTTTGTGTTTGTTTCCTTTAAATCCAAATGTCAAATTGATAATACCCTAAAATTAGTTTCCAACTAAATACTGTAATTTAAAGCAAGCAAGCCTAAAATATCTCCATTTATATGATAAAAATTAGGTCATGCCCTATATCAGTGCTGTTGAAAGAGAATCGCGATTGTATTTTAGGAAAAAGTTGTGTTCTGCAATTAATGGTACTGAAAAATTGCATATTGTATAATTTGAAGTTTTCTAATGTACAATCATCATTTTAACTATCATTCTGAACCTAGTATCAGATTTTCATGTTGAAGTACAAGTGGGCTAAATCTTAGTCTTCAGATATTTAATGCCCCAATTGGAGTGATAATGGTTTCTTTTTTTGTTTGTTTGTTTGTTTCAAATCAACAAAAATTTCTTATGTGGTTAAACTGCCAAACAGCATCCAGATCATTCCTTAGTTTCTTTCATGGTTGCCCTTCTAGCTTGGTTATCTGGTATATAGAGCTGTTCCCTAGCTGTGTTCTCCCCTACACAATGCCCTTCATGGAGACTTCGTAATGCATCTGAGTAGCCATTTTAGTAACCTTTATATTCAAGATGAAATAAATGAGCTAACAGGGATGCTTCAAGGGAAATTTCAATACTTTTTGTTATTGGCATTATAAATTTGACCAGGTACTTGATGCGCTTCTCTTTGTGGGTCATATTTTATCTTTCTGTTTCCCACTTAAAATTCCCACTGATGAAGTCATCACCAAGTGGAAGAACACAAAGTGTTCTAGCCAAATTTTGCTGTAGGTTGCTATCATATAACTCCCAATGAAGTCAATTACAATTGAAGAAGAACTAGTGCTACAGCATCTTCAGGGCTTTGGGACTCTGTGATCTGTCATCCCAGACACCAGACCAATAGCCTGCCTCTTTTTTTAAAATTTTTTAATTTATTTATTAACTTTAATGGGGTGATGCCAATAAATCAGGGTACATATGTACAATGAAAACATCTCCAGATTATATTATCATTCAATTGTGTTGCATACCCATCACCCAAAGTCAAATTGTCCTCTGTCACCTTCTATTTGGTTTTCCCTGTGCCCTTCCCCTTCTCCCTATTACACCCTCCCCTCCCTCCCCCTACCCCATAACCACCACACTCTTGTCCATGTGTCATAGTCTCACTTTTATGTCCCACCTATGTATGAAATCATGCTGTTCTCAGTTTTTGTTTTCTGATTTACTTATTTCACTCCGTATAATGTTATCAAGGTACATCCATTTTGTTGTAAGTGATCCGATGTCATCATTTCTTATGGTTGAGTAGTATTCCATAGTATATATGTACCAAAGCTTTTAATCCACTCATCTTCTGACGGACACTTGGGCTGTTTCCAGATCTTCGCTATTGTGAACAATGCTGCCACGAACATAGGGGCACATTTCTTCTTTTCAAACAGTGTTATGGTGTTCGTAGGGTATATTCCTAAAAGTGGGATAGCAGGGTCAAAAGGCAGTTCGACTTTTAATTATTTGCGGAATCTCCAAACTGTTTTCCACAGTGGCTGCACCGGTCTGCATTCCCACCAGCAGTGCAGAAGGGTTCCCTTTTCTCCGCATCCTTGCCAGCTCTTACTCTGTGTTGTTTTGCTGATGAGTGCCATTCTGACTGGTGTGAGGTGATATCTCATTGTGGTTTTAATTTGCATTACTCTAATGATTAGTGATGTTGAGCATTTTTTCATATGCCTTTTGGCCATCTGTATGTCTTCTTTGAAGAAATTTCTATTCATTTCTTTTGGCCATTTTTTTGATTGGATTGTTTGTTTGTCTTACTGTTGTTGAGTTTTATAAGTTCTTTATAAATTTTGGTTATTAACCCCTTATCAGACCTGATGTCGAATATGTTCTCCCATGTGTGGTTTGTCTTTTTATTCTGTTCTTATTGTCTTTAGCTGTGCAAAAACTTTTTAGTTTGATATAATCCCATTTGTTTATCTTGCCTTTTATTTCATTTGACCGCGGAGATAAATCGGCAAATATATTGCTGCTACAGATGTCGGAAAGCTTGCTGTCTATGTTTTCTTCTAAGATGCTTATAGTTTCACGGCTTATGTTTAAGTCTTTTATCCATTTTGAATTTGTTTTTGTGAATGGTGTAAGTTGATGGTCTAGTTTCATTTTTTTGCAGGTAGATGTCCAATTTTCCCAGCACCATTTGTTAAAGAGGCTGTCTTTACTCCATTGTATGTTCTTTCCTCCTTTGTCAAATATCAGTTGTCCATAAAGCTGTGGGTTTATTTCTGGGTTTTCTGTTCTGTTCCATTGATCAATGTACCTGTTCTTATGCCAGTACCAGGCTGTCTTGAGTATAATGGCCTTGTAGTAAACCTTGATATCCAGAAGAGTAATACCTCCTGCTTTATTTTTTTCTTTTTAAGATTGCTGAGGCTATTCGTGTTCTTTTTTGGTTTCATATAAATTTTTGGAATATCTTTTCTATATCTTTGAAGTATGTCATTGGTATTTTAATTGATATTGCATTGAATTTATAAATTGCTTTGGGTAATATAGACATTATAATGATGTTTATTCTTCCTAGCCATGAGCACGGTATATGCTTCCACTTGTTTGTATGTTCCTTGATTTCTTTTATCAATGTTCTATAATTTTCTGAGTACAAGTCCTTAACCTCCTTGGTTAAATTTACTCCTAGGTATTTTATTTTTTTGGCTGCAATAGTGAAGGGGATTGTTTCCTTAATTTCTTTTGCTGACAGTCCATTGTTTGTATATAGAGATGCCTCTGATTTCTGAGTATTAATTTTATATCCTGCCACCTTGCTGAATTATAATGTCCAGTTGTTTTTTGACTGAGACTTTAGGGTTTTCTATATACAATATCATATTATCTGCAAATAGTGACAGTTTTAATTCTTCTTTTCCAATTTAGATGCCTTTTATTTCTTCTTCTTGTCTGATTGCTGTAGCTAGGACTTCCAGAACTATGTTGAATAAGAGTGGTGAAAGGGGACACCCCTGTCTGGTTCCTGATCTTAAGGGGATTGCTTTTAATTTTTGTTCATTTAGTATGATGTTTGCTGTAGGTTTGTCGTAGATGGCCTTTATCATGTTAAGGAATGTTCCTTGTATTCCCACTTTACTGAGAGTTTTGAGCATGAATGGGTACTGGATTTTATCAAATGCCTTTTCTGCAACTATTGAAATTATCATGTGATTTTTGTCCTTCTTTTTGTTTATGTGATGAATCACATTGATTGATTTTCGAATACTGAACCAGCCTTGCCTCTCCAGAATAAAACCCACTTGATCATGCTGTATGATTTTTTTCATATATTTCTGGATCCGGTTGGCTAATATTTTGTTGAGAATTTTAGCGTCTAAATTCATCAGGGATATAGGCCTATAATTTTCTTTTTTTGTGTTGTCTTTGCCCGGTTTTGGGATCAGAATTATGCTCGCCTCATAAAAGGAGTTTGTAAGTCTTCCTTCTTCTTGAAGTTTTTGAAATAGCTTGAGAAGGATAGGAGTTAGTTCTTCTTTGAATTTTTGATAGAATTCACTTGTGAAGCCATCAGGCTCAGGACATTTCTTTTTTGGGAGTTTTTTGATAACTGTTTCGATCTCATTTGTTGTAATTGGTCTGTTTAGGTGTTCTGATTCTTCCAGATTGATTTTTGGAAGGTTATATGATTCAAGAAATTTGTCCATTTCACCCAGGTTGTCTAATTTTTTGGCATATAGTTCTTCATAGTATTTTCTTACAATGCTTTTTATTTCTGTTGTGTCAGTTGTTATTTCTCTACTGTCATTTCTAATTTTATTTATTTGAGTCCTCTCTCTTTTTTTCTTGGTGAGTCTGGTTAAAGGTTCATCAATCTTGTTTACCTTTTCAAAGAACCAGCTTTCATTGATCCTCTGTATTGTTTCCTTAGCCTCTATGTCATTTATTTCTGCTCTGATCTTTATTATTTCCTTTCTTCTACTTGTCTTGGGTTTTATTTGTTGTTGTTTTTCTAGTTCTTTTAGATGCAGGGTCAGGTTGCTTATTTGAGCTTTTTCTAGCTTCTTATGATATGCCTGTAGTACAATAAACTTCCCTCTCAGAACTGCTTTTGCTGTGTCCCATAAATTTTGAGTTGATGTATGCTCATTATCATTTGTTTCTAGAAACATTTTTATTTCTTCTTTGATCTCATTGTTAATCCATTCATTATTTAATATCATGCTATTTAGTTTCCAGGTGTTTGAGTATTTTTCATTTTTTCTTTTGTGGTTAATTTCTAGTTTCATGGCATTGTGATCAGAGAAAATGCTTGATATGATTTCAATCTTCTTAAATTTATTGAGACCATTTTTGTGTCCTAACATGTGGTCTATCCTAGAAAACGTGCCAAGATCCCTTGAGAAGAATGTATATTCTACTGCTTTAGGGTGAAAAGTTCTGAAGATATCTATTAAATCAAGTTGATCTAGTGTCTCCTTTAAGTCTGCTGTTTCTTTATTAATTTTCTTTCTTGAGGATCTATCCAGTGTTGTTAGAGGGGTATTGAAATCCCCTACTATGATAGTATTGCTGTTAATCTCGCCCTTTATATCCATCAAAGTCTGCTTTATGTATGTCGGGGCTCCTGTATTTAGTGCGTAGATATTTATAATAGTTATATCTTCCTGTTGAATTGTTCCCTTTATCATTATGTAGTGTCCTCCTTTATCTCTTACTACAGCCTTTGTTTTAAAGTCCATTTTGTCAAATATAAGTACTGCTACCCCGGCATTTTTTTTATTTCCATTTGCATGAAATATTTTTTTCCATACTTTTACCTTCAGTCTATGTGCATCTTTTGTTTTAAGATAGACAGCATATGTATGGGTCCTGTTTCTTTATCCACGCAGCTACCCTATGTTTTTTGATTGGATCATTTAATCCATTTACATTTAAGGTTATTATTGATATGTAGTTGTTTATTGCCATTTTGTTTTTTAAAGCTGTATTTTTTTTTTTTTTGCTATATTCTTTCCTTTCTTTGAACTGTTCACAACAGGCCCCTTAGTTTCTCTTGCAGAATTTGTTTGGTTTTAATGAATTTCTTGAGGCATTCTTTGTCTGGAAAGCTCTTTATTTCTCCTTCAATTTTAAACATTAGCCTTGCTGGATAGAGTAGTTTTGGTTGTAGGTTCTTCCTCTGCATTACTTTGATTATATCTTGCCATTCCCTTCTGGCTTCAAGTGTTTCTGTTGAGAAGTTCGATGTCATCCTTATGGGTGCTCCTTTGTAGGTGATAGCCTTTTTTTCTCTAGCAGCTTTTAAGATTTTTTTCTTTATCTATTAGCTTTGGTATTTTAACTACGATGTGTCTTGGTGTAGATTTTTTTGGGTTTCTCTTTAATGAAGTTCTGTGTGCTTCTTGAACATGTGGAATGTTTCCCAGCCTTAATTTAGGGAAGCTTTCTGCTATGATTTGATTGAACAAAGTTTCCATTTCCTGTCCTCTCTCCTCTTCTTCAGGCACCCCTATGATGCGAATGTTGTTTCTCTTCATGTTGTCTCAGAGCTCCCTTAGAGTTTCCTCACATTTTTTGAGTCTCTTTTCCTCTTTCTTCTCTGCTTCTGTGCCTTCGTTTATTGTGTCCTCTAACTCACTGATTTGATCCTCAGCGTGATTCATCCTGCTTTTAATTCCTTCCATTGTGGTCTTCAGTTCTGATACTGTATTTGTCATTTCTGTCTGATTCTTTTTTATTATTTCAATTTTGTTTTTTATACTTGTTATCTCTTTATTTAGGTGTTCATAGTGACTATCCATTGTTGCTCTAATTTCTTTGAACATCCTAACTATCATTATTCTAAATTCTGCTTCTGGTAGTTTGGTTATATCTGGTTCATTCAGGTCCTTCTCTGGGGATTTCTCTTGATTCATTTGGTTTGCATTTCTCTGCCTGCCCATTTTATCTGTGTATAGGCAAGTTGTGGCCACTGGAGTCCAGTAGGTGTTGCCTTTGTGTTCTCTAGGTGTGGTCTGTCTGCAGTCCTGCCACCCCCTCTGCCGCTGTCTAGGGTTGTTGGGTATGGGCGTTGCCAGCGTCAGCCTACTGCGGCTGTTGCTGTGATTTCCGCCTCTCTTTCGCGGGAGGGGCTGTCACTCAAGCCACAAGCCTCAGCACCAAGGGCAGACGTGAGCACCTTTGCTCAGCTGCGGACCCAGCCTGTTTCCAGAAGGCTTATGCCCAGCACCCGCAGTCAGAGCCTGTTTGCCACAGTTTTGGGGGTTGGTGGGGCTTTTGACATGCTCTCAGCTGTGAGCCTTTGCCCGTCCAGAATTTACCCACGCCCTCGAGGTCAGGGCCCTCCTGCGCAGGGTCACAAACAGGGTTTTATGGGGCCGGGTGTGTTTGCTGGCATGAGCTCAGCTGCTAGTTTCCGATCGTTCTGGACTCTACCATGCCCCTACATTCGGAGCCAGCTTGCGCATGTAGGATGGCAATCCGCGGTTTCTCATGCCGGGCGGGGCTAGCAGCATGAGCTCAGCCGCGAACTTCCGCTCGTCTGGGGGTCTACCCTGCCCTCGCGTTAGGAGCCTGCTCGTGCACACAGGATGGCAAACCACGGTTTCTCCGGCCAGGCGGGGTTGGCAGCTTGAGCTCAGCTGCGAGCCCCCTGCCTGTTTCTGGTCTTAGCCCCATCCCCGCGGTCAGGCCCGGCTTGCGCAGGGTCGCAGAGCAGATCTCTGCCCGTTCTTTTTCCCCCGCAGGTGGGGTTACAGGCGGCCCTGCAGCTGCTGGACCGCTTTTGCACGTCCCCTCCGCCCCTGCTGGGCTAGACCGAGCTCACATCGGTTATGCCTCCGCCCACGCCGATAGGACCGAGTTTCAGCATCCTGCCACCACCATCCCTTCAGCAACCCTCAGAGAGATGGAAGTGCCCTAAGTTCCACACTGTAGGCCTGGGAGCTCCCTCCCTCTAAGCAGCTCTGCTCTAATTGCCACGGGAGAGCTTGTTTGGCTAGTGTCCTGTCTCCCTTTGCTGGTATTGCTAGTTCCAGGGGAAATATTCGTTTTCGATTAGGGAAATGACTTAGCCCAGGGGTCAGGGTGGCTGTACCTCAGAGTGTCTCATGCCTTTAGTTCACACTCTGTTCCCGCTGCTCTGTTCCTCTCCTCTGTCCCCGTTCCCCGGAGCCCCAGGTGCGTGGTTGTGAGAAAGGTTTTCTGCGCTGTCCCTTTAAAAAGAATCCTGGGTCTGAGAAAACTGTCTCTTTTTCACAAACAGTATCCTCACTTGTTTCACAGCTCAATACTGTCCAAACGCCTCTTCTAGGCTCTGGGACTGCAGGCTGGGGCTTGGTTCCTGGGACCCATGTCCCTCCCTCTCTGCCAAACTCTCCTCCCGCCACGTGGGTCTCTCCGGGCTGCTGTTTGCTCCGGGGAGCTGGGCAGCCCTCTTCGCATTTTCGCTATTCCTACCAGTCTCAATGTGGCTTATGCAGTGTTCCTTGGTTGAAGAGTCCACTTAGTTTAGTTCAAAGTTGGTTTATCCAGATGATGGTTCTTAAAATTGAGTTATAATCCACTTTGGTTCTGGGAGTTGAAAGTTGGTATGTCTGCCTACTCCATCGCCATCTTCGTTCCCCCAGCCTGCCTTTTAATGTCTCATTTTAAGAGGCAAGTTGATTCTGGTGAAGGTAAGAAATGTAAGCACATATGTAAAGGGGCTTAAATAGTAGAATTTAATATCTCTGAACTTCAAGAAGTTTGATTTTTTTGCGCTTTCCTGTTTTGGGGGAGAGTCTTTCTTTTTTAAATAGAAACTTTAATTCTCTCTTTCATTAGAGTCCATTGGTATGAGTTACCTCCTGTCCCATTCCATTCTCCCAGCATCTTTTAACTGTAATGATATGTAATTTTTATTTCCATTAATTGTAAAACATTTGCTTAAGTCATCACTGCTTAGCTATTATTTCCTGGAGCTAAACCATTATCTTCCTTAAATACAGATGTTTATATTATGCATAATATAATTTCTGTCATAAGAATTTATTATAACTTTTCAAAATACTCTGGCTCTCATTTAGCATATGTCTCAGTTTAGCCTTTCATTATTTTTTAATGGAAAAAAAAGGGCTTCATGACCTATTGAATTTGTAGACTTTTATCATTTTGCAAATAAGGTAAAGGGACAGACCATTGCCCATGGTTTGGTGTGAACAGAACACACTGCTTTTGGGACCAGTTAGTGGACCGTCTCAGATTAAGGTTTCTTTGAAAGTTGACATGTAGAAGTGTCCAGTTTCTGGGATCCTTTGGTTTGTATCTGATATCCTGGTGGCTTAGAGGTATGTATTAGAAACCAGGAAGGTCAGAGAAGATCTTAGTAGACAGTGTCTAATTATGCAGCTGTAGGAGCTCAAAGTTGAGATGAGAGTCATATTAAAAACCTTCTCAGGTTAGAGCCATGCAATAATCAGCTCATTCTTAGAGTGAATGGGGTTTGACAGGACTGATTTTAGATGCTTCAGTGTTGCCCAAGTTAAAAGCTGCCTTTCTGTATGTTGCTAACAAAGATATCAAGGCAAAAGAGGCACCGAGAATTCACATTCAGAATTAGAAGCATAGGATATCAGGGTTAGAATAAACTTCTTTCCTCTCTCTTTCTTCTTTCTCTTTCTTCTTTCCTTCCATCCTCCTTTACTCTCTCATTTTTTTTTTCTGTATATAAGCATTTATTGAACTCCTACTATTTGACAGGCATAATGACAACTGGGTATAAACAAAGAAAACCATAGTTCCTGTTCAGGAGAAATTCACATTCTAGTTGGGATTCTGTTCAAGAAAAACTACTATAGACGGTATCTTACATATGTATCTTAGATATGTACAGTATCTAAGAAGAGATGTCCAGGTGTCCCACTGAAAATATTATGTTCTATATACTCTTTTGTAATTAAACATAAAAATAATGTTTAACTATAAAACCAGTGCCATGAAGACCAGCAAAATTTCACTTTAGTCTTTGATAAATATTTTACTGCTTTAACAAAATCAGAAGATGTCAAACTAATATTTTTTACTCAGCTTTTTAGTGCCCCTCCTATTTGGTGTCATTAGCACATCATGGGACTAATAGATCAGCTAGCTACAAACACTTCTGACCCAGGTTGGACTTTTCCAAAGAAGACTTTCAAAAGTAAGTTAGGCCCTAGCTGGCTGGCTTAGTGCGGATGTCCCAGGTTTGATCCTCAATCAGTGCCCACATGAGAAGTAACCCTCTGCTTTTCTCCCCCTTCTCTCTCTCTATTCCTCTTTCATAGCCAGTGGCCCAATTGGTTTAAGTGTTGGACCTAGGTGCTGAGGATAGCTTGGTTGCTTTGAACATGGGCCCCAGATGGGGGTTGCTGGGTGGATCCCAGTTGGGGTGCATGTGGGAGTCTGTCTATCTCCCCTCCTCTCACTTAAAAAAATAAAGAAGTAAGCGATACCTAAATTGAACCTTGAGAAACAGACTTTTGTAGGTGATGGAATTGATGAGGTGTTTTGGCTGGGTGCAGGAGAGAGGGCAAGATTTCAAGGGTGATGTGAGTTATGGGCAGATGAATTCTTTGTGAGTCTTCATTGAGAAAAAAATGCCGCCCATAGTTTGGTGTGGGCAGGGCATAGCGTGGGGATTTGTGGACATTAGGACCTATAATGATATGTTGAAGAGTTTGGACACCATTTGAAACAAATAAGAACGTACTGAGAATTTTTAGTAAGAGAGTAATAGATCCAGGCTCTAGAATAAATGACTCATTTGACTGTGTTTAAAAGAGGCTTGGGGATCTGGTTAGAGCTGCTGCTGGGAGACCAGTTTGGAGATGCTCTTGGCAAACAATGAGAAAACCTAAACAAATATTTTAATGGTTGAAACACCAGGGCACGTGAAATTATAAATGTTGGGAATGAGAAAGGGGAAGTATCTCATACCATTATTTATGTTTCTGGGATTTTTGACTTGGTGGACAGTTATTTCATTCATTAAGATTTTAAAGTTAGAGTTATAAACCTTTCTAGAAGGAAAAACAAGGTATTCTCATTTCCACACCTTGGATTTGATGTCCTTCTGAGACATAGAGAAGAGAGCGCTTTGTTGGTCTGGCCTAAGAGAAAGAACCCACATCCAGAGCTGTGAAGTTGGGGCTGAAGAGGGTTATGAGGGTTCTGTCTGTACCGTATAAAGCAGTGGTTCTTAACCTGGGTTCTATCGAACCCTAAGGGCTCGATGAGTCAGTATCAGGGGTTCGGAGAAGCCTCTGCTGTGGAGGTAAAGACACACTTGTGTAAAGTCGTGATGACATACCCCGCTTGGCCATTACTTGCTGCAGAGGATCATGTTACATTGTTTGGCCAACCAGTGCTGCAGGGAATTTAGTGTGCACAGTAGTCAGTGGCTGTCGTAGTTGTACGTCGTGTGGTTTCTTTCTTAATATTTTAATCCATACTAAATATGTCGAGCAAAAAAAGAAAGTGGTCGGATGAATATGTACAACATGGATTCACATGTATCACAGAACAGGATGGGAGTCAGTGTCCTATCTGCATGATATGCAATGCCAAGTTTAGCAACTCTCGTCTTGCACCGGCAAAACTAAATTTGGAAAAAAAATCATATTTTATTTATCACTAAAGAAGGGTTCGGTGAATGCGCATATGAAACTGGTGGGTTTGGTACCTCAAAAAAGGTTAAGAACCACTGGAATAAAGAAATTTGGGCTTTACTTTTGTTCTCTGTTTTATTTGTTCATGTTTGATCCAATTTACTCAGTGTTTGCAAATCTCTACAAACACAAGTGGTTTGTGTGTTAGCTGCTATGAATATCTATTGATTATGGAATATTCCTTTTCAGCCACCAACACTGAGATTCATGTTGGACTGACTCAGTCTACTTTTGTAGACTTTTTTCCTACTTTTGTGGAAATGATCCTCCATGAATCAAGTCCTCTGCTCTCAGGCGTATGCAGAGGACCTCTGCTGTTTTCCCATCACTATGGCCTGGTAGGTGGCAGGATAGATGTGAGTGGGAATGGGGTCAATTGTGGAAATTGGATCAGTTGCAAATGATTACCTTTCATTCCAATGTAGGTCCAACTCTGTGTAATCTCCACATGCTGGTCCTAGATAACTATTGACAGAATCATAGAAACTTGAGATCAGGCAAACATACTCATTTTTAGATGAGGGCTGCTTAGCTAGAGTCTGTGTCTTACAGAGCCAGACTTTCTTGTGGGGAATGGTTAGGAACATACATCCTCATTGGGATCAGCCCAGGTTAGGGTCCCAGCTGAAGCACTCAGCGGCTATTAAAAAATTTCCTGCAATTATATTTCCTCCTAAGTAAATAGGATAATAATATCTACCTCATAATGTTGCTGGACTGGATGAGATAGAGCATCATACATTGCTTAACAAAGTGGCTGGTACTTGGCAGCATGTAATAAAATTAGCTAGTATTAGTTTCATGGATGAATTTCAGGGAATTTGTGAACACTAGAAATTGTATTTATTGATTTGTGGAAGTATTATTATTTTGGGGGTGGGAGAGAATATATGGCTGCTGTTGGAATATCAGAGGAAACTATGGTCTATAACTCAAAAACAAAAACCCTAATGAAGATAAAAAACAAAAAATGAAACCAAAGTGATAATTAAAAAAGTGTGTCCTAGCAAAGTTGTTAAACAGATGCTTTTTAAAAAAATAAAATTTATTTTTTAGGATGGTTTTAGTTTTATGGCAAACTTGAGTGAAAAGTACAGAGAGTTCCCATATACTCCTTGACCTCACACATGCAGCATTCACCACTATCAACATCCCACACCAGAGTGATATATTTGTTAGAGCCAACAAACCTATATTGGCACATTATCATCACTCCAAATCCATAGTTCTCATTAAGGGTTGCTCTTGGTGTTGTGCATTCTATGTTTTTGGATAAATGTATAATGACATGTATTCATCATTATAGTGTTACAAAGAATAGTCTCACTGACCTAAAAAGTCCCATATGCTTTGTCTATTTTTCCTTTCCTTCCCCTGTGCCCTGACAATCACTGATCTTATTACTGTCCCCATAATTTTGCCTTTTCCAGAATGTCATATACTTGGAATCATACAGTGTGTAGACTCTCAGATTAGCTTCTTTCACTTAGTAAAATGCATTTAAATCTCCTCCATATCTTTCATGCCTCAGGAACTCTCATTTCTTTTTGGCTTTGAACAATATTATCTGGATGTACCACGGCTTACCTTCTGACTTACTCAAGGACTTTTTGGTTGCTTCCATGTTTAGCATTTATGATTTAAGATGTTATAAACATACTTGTGCAGGTTTTGTATGGGCATAAATTTTCAGCTCATTTGGGTAAATGGCAAGGAGTGCAATAGCTGAAACAGTTTTCTCTCCTTGTGTTTTATAATAACCCTCTCCAGTCACCCTCTGCCCTGCTGACATTCCTGATTGTGCCCGCCCTTTCCAGAGAAGTCACTATATCCTCTTGTCCCCTCATCTTCTCCTTCCTTGCCAGGCTCCAGGGCCATCCCATGATTCGCTGCAGCTCATGGCCTCTGTCTACCACAATTGTTTCCCTAAAGAGGATTCCACACTGAATGCTTTTCCTCTTTTATTCTTCATTGAATTCACTTCCCACCCTGGATTCTCATCTCTGTAGTTCCAGATCTTTGTTAGGGAACTGAGAAATAAATTCCTCCCAGTCAGTTGCTGGCTGGTATTGTTATTGTATAAAGTATGACATTTACATTTTAATAGGTCAGAATTATCAAGAGTATTCAAGACGTGGGAAGGTTGGAGTGGAGATTTAAGCCACCTGGTCACCCAATAATGGACATAATTTTGGGTCTGGAGGTCTTTCTGGACTGCTGAGATCCCAGATTGTGACTGATTGTTTCCTCTGTCTTGAATGAGAACCACACCTGTGGATTTTCCTCCTCCTGTGGTCACTAAGACGTTTAGTTTCAGGAAGGTAATAATTTCACTTTACCTCAGTTATTCTTTCAGCAAAATGGCAATGGTTTTAGACTGATTGCCTAAGAATTGTTTATTAGTTGAGTCTTTTGTTTTCTCCTTTATTTAGATCACCTGGAAGAGGGAAAGTGCTGAGTGTTCTGATTTTAAGTGTGAGAGTTAAGGTACAAAATATCACCACAGAATGACAAATCAGATTTTTCAAGAAATACCTTTGGGGAAGTTAAACTTCCATTTATACAGTAAAAGTAATATTTATCTTGCCTCTTAATGTTATTTTGTAAAATCTACCTTAAAATAACACAAATCGGCAAAGCTTTCTTCCTTAAACTTTTTAAAGGGAGTGAAAACATAGTTGCAACATTACTTTTTGTGTGGCATGTGAAAAGAAAATCCTGGAAACACATGTTTATTTTTTTCAGTTCCTGACCACTGTGTTTGGAAAATCTGCCAAGTGTGACTTAAAACTTGCAAATACAGTATTTTGCTTTGAAATTTGGGCCTATAATGTCTTGGGCTGTATTTTTTTGTAGAAAAGAAATTGTTATGTTAACTTTGACTTCTTCTGATCACTTTGTTTTCCTGAAATCAGTTGCATGCAGATTAACTGAACAGATTCCAATGAATGAATGCACTAAACATAACTGACAGTCCTTAATATACAAATACTGAACATGGACATTATCAATTCTCCAAAGAAGTACTCTTTACTACAAGCGCTTAAGAACAGACTTTAAAAAAGGGCATTGAAAACTTGCCAAACCTTCTTTGTATTTTGAAAGCCCACATCAAGAAAGGGTAGTAAATAGTCATTGAATATAGGAAAAAGGAAACTATTAGCATTGTTTTCTTTTAAAGATAAAAAGGCAGTCCCAAGGAAAAGCTTCATAATCTTTGAAATATGAATATGTTGTTTAAACAGTTTGAAACAAATGTCAACTTAAAATTTATGTGTCTGTATAAATAGACAAAATAGCTCATTACCTGCTAATTAAAAAAAAAGCAACTGGCTGTTTTATTGAGGGCATATTTCAGGATAATCTTTTTCTACTTTACCTCATTTGGCAAGTTGCGGTCAGAGTGAGATAGATATTAATTTTGAATTTTCAAAGCTAAAAAATTCAGAGATGTTTTTAATATTCTTAGCTTGGAAAAAAACAATAAATAATTTAAATATAGCTAATCACATCTGTTTCTTTTACAAAATACAGTAGCCAACCTTCAAATATTTCTTTCTTGGCTCCTCATTTTTATCTCATAAAACTGGCCTGTTAGATATTAACATTTAAATTTTTTTTCATTTGATTTGCCAAAATATATCACTATTTCAAAATTTAAAAAAGTTACATTCTACAAAACTTTTATTTGGAAACTGAAAGCAGAAATGTAATAAAGGGTTTTCAGCATCTTCATTATAAATTTAAAAAATATTCTTTACCAATTATTACCCATTTAAATCAACAAAACTTTTTTCCTTGTTTTTATTGTGGTATAATTTGCATACAAAATATTATATTAGTTTCAGGTGTACAATGTAGTAGTTTGATATTTGCATACATTGTGAAATGTTGACCACAGTAAGTCTAACTGCCATTTGGCATTCTACAAAGTCAATGCAAAATTATTGACTATATTTCCCATACTGTGCATTACATATCCATGACTTAGTTATTTTATAACTATAAGTTTGTACTTAATCTCTCCACACATTTTTGCCCCACCCCCACCCTCCTTACTTTGTCAATCAGTAATCTGTTCTCTGTATCTATGTGTCTGGGTTTTGTTCTTTTTCTAGATTCCACATATATGTGAAATCAAGCAGTATTTGTCCTTCTCTGCCTATTTATTACACTTCGCACAATATCCTCAAGGTTTATCCATGTTGTCCCAAATGACAAGGTTTCGTTCTTTGTATATAGCCACATAGTATTCCACTGTATGTGTATCACATCTTCTTTGTCCCTTCTCCCACCCATGGGAGAAGTATGTTTCCATTACTTGGCGATCATACACGATGCTCCAATGAACATAGAAATACATATTTCTTTTTAATTTATTATTGCTTTTCCCCCCCCCCCGATAGATGTGCAGCAGTGTAATTACTTAATGATATGGTAGATCTATTGTTATTTATTTATTGTTTTGAGGAATTTCTATACTATTTACTATAGTGACTGTACCACTTTACATTCTCACCAACAGTGCTCAGGGGTTCCTTTCTCTTCACATTCTCAGCATTTTTAATTTCTTGTCTTTTTGATAATGGCCATTTGAACAGGTGTGAGGTGGCGCCTCACAGTCATTTTGGTTTGCATTCTCTCATAATTAGTGATGTTGAGCATCTTCTCATATGCCTGTTGGTCATCTGTATGTCCTCTTTGGAACATGTATATTTAGCTCCCTGCCCATTCTTTAAATCAAACTCTTTGTTTTATTACTGCACATTTTTGACCATAATGATATTATGAAAATATTTATAAAATTTTCTGTGACCCCAAAATGGCACAAGATGCTGAATTTTTAAAACTTAAGGTGCTGCTTATATGTTTTGTCTGTGTAACAAGAACAAACTTTAAAAAATAATTCTTTATAGTTTACTAAGGACTGGGATGTGTACTATCTTATTCAAGTTTAACCACAGCCCATACTGCAGGTGTTATTACTCTCTTTTCTTTAAAAATTATTTAATTATTTGTTTCAGAGGGAGAGGAAAAGAGAGATAGGAACATCAATTTGTTCTTGTATGTGCCCTGACTGGGGATGGAACTGGCAACCTCTGTACTCCAGGATGATGCTCTAACCAACCCAACTACCTGGCCAGGGCAGTTTTTCTCTATTTATAGATAAAGAAAGAAGGTAGAAAAATTAAGGGAGAAAGTAGAGATTCACCCTTTCCTCCCCAATTCCTGCTGTCTTTAAAACCAGCAAAGAAACAAGCAAACATGCTTATATTTTAAAATTATTACTTCTGTTTACTCTTAAAAAAATTCAGAATGAGGAGGTTACCCTGTCTCTTCACATTATGGGCACCTGGAAGGAAGAATGTTTTGGGTAAATCTTTTTTCTTTTTTACAGGGACAGAGGGAGGGATAGATAGGGACAGAAAGACAGGAACGGAGAGAGATGAGAAGTATCAATCATTAGTTTTTCATTGCCATTACAACACCTTAGTTGTTCATTGATTGCTTTCTCACATGTGCCTTGACCACAGGCCTTCAGCATACCAAGCCACCCCTTGCTGGAACCAGCGACCTTGGGTCCAAGCTGACGAGCTTTTGCTCAAGCCAGATGGGCCCGCGCTCAAACTGGCGAGCTTGGGGTCTCGAACCTGGGTCTTCCACATCCCAGTCCTACGCTCTATCCACTGCGCCACCACCTGGTCAGGCAGGAAGAGTGTTTTGTCTGATTGTTAATCTAAGTAATAATATATTTGTGATGAAGTTAAGATGTTTAAGATTAGTTCACATATGTTGGCCTGACCTGTGGTGGCGCAGTGGATAAAGCGTCGACCTGGGAACACTGAGGTCGCCAGTTCAAAACCCTGCACTGGTCTGGTCAAGGCACATATGGGAGTTGATGCTTCCTGCTCCTCCCTCCTTTCTCTCTCTCTCTCTCTCTCTCTCTCTCTCTCTCTCTCTCTCTCTCTCTGTGTGTCTCCTCTCTAAAATGAATAAATAAAAATAAATTTAAACAAACAAACAAAAAAAAGATTAGTTCACATATGTTACTGAAATTTCTAAATGTGTATGGATCACCTAGGTATTTTCTGAAAATATTGGTTCCAATTCAGAAAGTCTAGAGTGGGTTCCAATTCAAGAAGCTTCCAGGTGCTGATGCTGCTGGTCCAAGGATCACAGTTTGGGCAGTGAGGTCTTAATGTGCCTTACCTCCCTTTTCTATAGCTGCCCCCTGCGGGAAAATCAAGTTTTCCCCTTTACTGTTGCATGGAAGTGTCTTTGGTTTTCCAGGTCTTCTGCCTGCCGTCAGTGAGTGAGTTTACTTCCAGGGTTGGTAGTAGGGAAGACATGGGGTTGCCACTTTGCCTTGGGTAGTAGCATCAGTCTCCACACACTGTACCAGGAATCAAGTGGCAGTGTTAGAGCTCCTTCTGCCCTCCTATCCCGTTTTTTTATTGGTTCATAACTGGGAAGAAAAAGGATTGAGCTATTATGATCAGAGTAGTGGGACATATTTCAAGAGTCTGTGTTTGTGCCCTCAGGATTTTTACTTTATAGAGGAGAGAAACAAATGGCAAACAAACAAACAAATAAAATATATGGCATATGATATGGGGCTTTTGATTTTTTAATAAGGTGATCAGGGAAAGTCTCACTGAACAAGGGACAGCTGAAGATTAAGATGATAAGGTTGGAAGAGACTAGTTTAGTGCCCAATGAAAGGTAGGTGCTGAAAAGTGATCCTTCCCCTCCCTCTGCACACATGAAGGTATGACCTCTATTTGTCTCTTATGTTCAGGGCAGGCAAAAGTATTTCCCTGTTGCTGGGAGACCATGTATGCATGCCTCCTAAGTTACATCTTAGGAAGCCCAATGGCAATTGGAAAATCTTCAGTTGGGACTTTACCAGGTCCTCTGGCCTTTTAGCTCCTCTCTGACATGGAAACTTTCCATAGGGGTCTGTTATAAGTGACTGATGACTATCACCTTGAGGAAATTCACTTATCCCTCCATACAAAGGAAAAATGCATGAAGGTATACTGTTAAGTCAGGAAATGGCTTCTCATTCCTTTATTGATTGACATTCTCCTGAACTCCTTAGGTGCTTTAAGTTGAGAGAAATGGTTCTACAGATTCATGAATGAATAATTTGATGGAGTGTGTAGCACAGTGCCTGGCACATGAAATAATTACTTTCTGAATAAATAAAAGAGTGGATGATTGAATACTAAATAGGCATCATCTAATGAGAGAGGTATGTAAGTTTCCTTGCTGATCCTGGGCCAGTCTAGCTACGGACACTGTTGTGCTGGAAGTATGTTTCTGGTTTAAATGAATGACGTACAGTTATTGTTATGATCATCACTTATAAGTATTGGTTTATTAGTATGTATATCTTGGTTTTAAGTGCAGACTCTATTTTAGTTTTCTATAGTTTTACAGTAAACTAAGCTTTTCATACTTACTTGGGAGTCTCACAGAAGTCATCAACTAGTCACCAAAGAACTTATTCTAAAAACCACTGTAATAACTATTAGTTTTAGGATTGACTCTTGGCTATTTGAGTATGTCTTTCACTTTGTTTTCATTATAAATGTATTACACATATTTCTAGGTCAACATTAAAATAATCTGCAACTAACTGAGCTAATTTGCCATTCAGAAACACAGTGTTTTAAAATGGAAGTGCTCTGAATTTGTCATTACAGATCTGAGATGGTCAACTAAAATTTTGTTGACTCCCTCTTTCCTTTATCTGTAAACCAGTCATGGAGTTTTATTCCTACAGAGGAGGCTTTGACCATCAATTAGGTACTTGTTATAAAGGGCTTTGATATCTTGAAAGAATGACCTTTTATAAAAACAGGATACATTGTATTTATCCTTACAGTATTTTCTTGATTCTAATTATAAATCATTTTTTTTCCAACCATAGAAGGAGAGTGGAAAAGGGAAAATGTGAGTACAAAAAGTGGCACTGATTTCTATCACATAAAAAGATTCTGCAAAGCTCTAGAAGAGAGTCATGCCACAGCATAGTCTGATCCTGGGTGTGTCTGGTGTTAAATATAAATACCGCCTTGAAGTAAGACAGTAGGGACTCCTGAGAATGTACTTCTGACTAAAAATACAAAACAAAATTGAAACAGTTAGTGTATATTAATTTTTATTTGTAATCCAAAAATTGACAGGTTGTCAAAATATAGGAGAACTTATAGATCTTCTACTTTGACCTCATCCTTTCATAGATCAGAAAATGGAGATTAAAAAGGTTTTTATAATTTGACCCAAAGTAAATTGTTCTCCTGATCTCAGTTCAATGGCCTTTAGTTTGCATATTTCTGGGTAGTAGGATTTTACAAGCATCATTTTTAAAAGACTTAGTAATACTGAGATGAATTCTAGTAAACCAAGCTGAGACTTTGGGAGGTATTTCACTGTGGCATATGAACATGAGTTGTTTAAGCTTCTTTTTTTATTTTCAGCAGGAGAGAGAGAGACTGGGAGCAGAGTGGGAGAGAGAGAGAGAGAGAGAGAGATGAGAAACGTCAGTTCATAGTTGTGGCACTTTAGTTATTCATTGATTGCTTTTCATACATGCCTTGATGGGGGGCTCCAGTCAAGCCAGTGACTTTGGGCTCAAATCAGCAACCATGGGGTCATGTCTATGAAACTCCGCTCAAGCTGGCAACCTTGTGGCAAGCCTGATGAGTTTGCGCTCAAGCTGCTGACCTTGGGGTTTTGAATCTGGGTCCTCAGTGTCCCGGGTCGATGCTCTATATACTACATCACCAACTGGTCAAGCTCTAAGCTTCTTTAAGTCTATTTCTGGCTGTGTTATCAGTGCTTAGGGCCCTTGTATCTCTTAGCATTTTTGGGTTTCAGAAATATATTCTGGCTAATTTAAATACAATAAAGAAAAATAAATACAAAAATAAATAAAGTAAGGATGTTATTGATAAGGTGTGTTGTAGTTCACAAACAAAAAGAAGGGGCTGAATAATTGGGACTCAGAAAGTTCTAGAAAGTTCTAGACCAGAATAGCTGCAGGTCGATGAGTAGCAGGGCCTAGTGGAGAGACTGCATGCACATGGACCCAGAGGTTCAGGTTGATGATTCCAGCCATTCTCCCTGCATCTTGTCAACCTGGGAAATTTTTATGTTTCAGGGTCAGAAATTCTGAATAGTCTAGCTTGGGTAATATGCCTCTACCTTGGCTGGTCTCGAGGTAGGCAGGTAGGGAGCGATTGGAACAGGTTGATACACAGATTGTCAAGATTGGATGCATAGGGAAGGGACAGTTCCCAAAAGAGGACATTTTCTTTTTGAGCCATTGTTGCCAAAAGAGGGAGGCATGGATTCAAGTCAACAGAAACAAATATATGTCTGTGAATCTATTTTATTACCATAGAAAATAATACTATGTGTATACATTTTTGCTTTGTAAAATAACCTCTAAAATGTTCAGATGTTGGCATTCAGTTGTAGTTGACACTTTGCTTATTTATCTCTCTAATTCCAATTATGTCTACCTTCTTCATATCCCATTTAAGTCAACCAAAGTAAATATGACCATAATAAGGATTTTGTTCAGTTTGGTTATAAGTATTCATTCATTTGGTCAATTCATTCATTCATCATATATTTATTGTTATTAAATATATTTGGGGTGACATTGGTTAATAAGATCATGTAGGTTTCAAATGTATATTTCTATGATACATGATTTGTATATTGCATTGTGTGCCTAGCACCCAAAGTAAAATCATTTGTCACCATATATTTGGTCCCCTTTACCCTTTATACCTTTTCTCTTTTCTTTAGTAACTACCAAACTGTATCTATGAGTTTCAGTTTTATATCCCACATATGCATGAAATCATATTTATTTTAGTTTTTTCTGACTGACTGATTTTGCTTAGCATGATATTCTCAAGGTCGGTCCATGTTGTCACAAATGACCTTATATTTATAATAGACTTTGAAAATATAGGATTCAGTTTGTGATTCTGAATTGACAGGACAGAGAAGCAGAGATTTTCTTTTTATTAAAATAGATCACACAACAGGCTAAGCTAGTGGTTTTTAAGCAGTACTCTAGAGTGACTGAGAACTCCTAGTAGGTTTTGTCAGGTAGTGAGTGGAGAGCCAGTGGGGCTGGGTTCCAGTTCCTTGGAACTTCCACCTCTCCCCACCTGCTGTTATCTATTGCTCACCAGTTCTCTCAGTTTACTTCAACCAGAAGAGTTTCAATGTTATTTGTTGGGTACCTGAGTAAGATTTCTTTTTATGAGAAAGGGTTTGAAAATTACTAGACTAAATAATATGTGTTATCATATTAACTGTTATTATACTTATTAGATTTATTAAACAAGTTATCTTCCTAGTTCTAATGCCAAATAATAAGGAACATGTCTATCTAGGCTTGGAGAGCTCATCTTTTTAATTAAATCATTTCTCTCCTCCCCAAAAGTACCATTTTGAACTTATCTAGAATTCAAAAATAAATAGAAAAATGTTCACAGTGGATTAGGCTCTATAATACACCTTTTGGTGGTATGATAAGACAGATAAAAGAAAGCTCCTTGGCTTAACTTAGAAAGACCAAGAAAACACATAGAATTATAAAACCAACAGAAGAACTGATTTTGGTAGCTATTACTTGACAATCATAATTTGGATCTCCTCATCTCCATCTAGAGAGAGTTACAAAAGAGAGTTTGTATATGATCAGGCCAGGCAGAGTGTACCTTCTCTACAATGTCATATTCTGTTTGGGTTGAAAGTTCTATAAGTCTAAGAATTTAAAATAAACATCAGAAAGTCCTTCTTTTGTTATGTATTTTTCCTGCATCTCCGAATTATTCAGATTTTTAAATCCTTTGTGGATTTGGGGACAAATAAAAAAACAATACTTAAAGTAATCTCATATTCTAGCACTTCATTTAATCTGATGTTGCTGGACATAAAACAAAAAGCAAAGTCACATAATTTTATTTGTGTATATGGAGGGTGAAATGTTTTTATTTGGACTATTAAGAAGAAACAATTAATTTAAAATGAATAAAAATAAAAACTGCACAAAAATTGGTGTTTTTTGCAGCTATCGATTTTACTTTGAATTGGATCTCTCTCATTGCTTGCTTGATGAAGTCTGACTTTTGGTTTTCCATTATGTTTGTGTTTGAAGGCTTGGTTCTGTCCTTCCTTTATTTAAAAAATTCCTAAAGCCATTTCCCAGTGAAATCTCACCCTGTGAATTGACTCACATCAGATGAATTCCAGAAATAAGAACAATCATACCCTTTCCGTCATTGATGTAACGACGTTTTTCAGCATACTTTAATAGTCATGAGCAATATTTTGGCAGGCAGCTGACATAACCCTACATGTTTGATTGTGTTACTGATTACCACCTTTCAAGGGTCACTCAGGGAAAAAGATATTATTTTAGGGACACTGTTTTATTTTTTATCTTGGGGACATTCTCTGTTAACAAAATTGAAAACGTAAAAGTTGTTTTAGAGTGTATCTGAGAAATGCAACCTATATTTGAAACACCAAGTTCTAAATAGATTCCTTTAATTTGTAAAATTTCTCTCTCTTTACCTTGTTTATTTCATAGTTTTCTTTAGGAACTTTTTTGATCTAAATTTCTTCTAGGTAACAACATGAAACGAAGTGCTTTAGGCTGTTGTTCAGTGAAGTTTCTTTCTTTCCTCAGGTAAAAAGCTATCTTTCTCTTGACCTGGCAGTTTGATACACTTCACACTTGGTGAGACCTGAGGTGAGTTTGAGCAAAAGCAGACTGTTTTGGCTAAAGTGATCAGTGTACTCTGTTCTACCTGGACATCTGGGAGAATTGCCAAGAGAGACCCCAACTTTTCATTCAGAGGCAGAGTTTATGAAACTCAGTGTGTTTGAAGGCCAGTTTGATTTTACTGTGGTTCTAGTGTTTCCTTCAAATCAGGAAATACTAGTTTAGTCTTTTAGCTTGGAATTTTGTGCTAGTTTAATTTTAAAAAGCATCTATTCTGAAGGAAATTTTTTTTTAAAAGAAATTTATATCATAATTATGATTTAATTACAATTGATTATAACTACAAATATACACATTTTTGTTAGCATCTAAGCCAAAATCTTCTATATATTTTGTAAACAGTAAGAAATTGAAATACCCTCTACAGAGTCAGTGACTATCTGACCAAGACTTAAAAGATAGTAATTATCCGAATAGTAATTACCATCAGTAATGCTAAACTACCTGAAAACAATTCATTGTCTTAACCAAAAGTAAGTTATAAACTAACATATGGTAAGTTATTATTAACTGTTTTCATATACCACAGTGTTTCGAAGCAGAAGATCTGGAGGCAGAAAAATCTAGATCAAATCTCTTATTATCCTTGACCACCCATGTGATACTGAAATAGTTATTTCATCTTTTAAAAATCTAATTTTTGCCTGGCCAGGCAATGGTCCAGTAGATAGAGTGTAGGACTGGGACATGGAAGACCCAGGTTGCTGCTTGAGTTTAGGCTCATCTGGTTTGAGCAAGGCTCACCAGCTTGAGCCCAAGATCACTGGCTTGAGCAAGGGGTTACTTGGTCTGTGGTAGCCCAGTCAAGGCACATATGAGAAAGCAATCAATGAACAACTAAGGTGCCACAATGAAGAACTAATGCTTCACATCTCTCTCCCTTCCTGTCTGTCCCTATCTATCCTTCTTTTTGTCTCTGTTGCAAAAAATATAAATAAGTAAAAAATAAATAAAATCCTCAGTTTCTTCATCTATAACAGTGGTGGTCAAACTGGTTCCTACCTCCCACTAGTGGATGTTCCAGCTTTCATGGTGGGCGGTAGCAGAGCAACCAAAGTATAAAGAAAAAGATAAATTTAACTATAGTAAGTTGTTTTATAAAGATTTATTCTGCCAAACTTAGCAAAAATCCGACATAAAGTACTTGGTAAGTAATTATTATTATATGCTTTAACTTGCTGTAACTCTGCTTTATAAATTTTATAAAGTAAAGTTACTTCTCTACTTTATAAATCACCATTACTGTGGAACCGGTGGGCAGTTAGAAAATTTTATTACTAACAGAAATACAAGAGTGGGCAGTAGGTATAAAAAGCTTGACTACCCCTGATCTATAACATATTAGATTGATACCTATTTCATAGAGGAATTTAAGTACTTATCACAGTACCTAATTGAAATAGGAGTTTATGAAATTCCAGATGTTATTATGCCTATATTCATTTTATTTTATATCCTTGTCAAAATGTATTTCACTGTTTAAAAATCTTTTTATTATAAAAGTATTTTATCTATCAACATTACTTAAGAACATGGTAGTCAATGCAGATGAATATTTTGATATACAGTGGTACCTTGAGATACAAGTTTAATTCATTCTGTAACTGAGCTCATAAGTCAGTCAACTCATATATCAAACAAATTTCTCCCATTTAAAATAACTGAAATAGATTTAATTCATTCCAGCCCTGTGAAACATCTCCAAACCATCCTAAATTATGAAAAAAGACGTTTTTAATTAAAAAACACACATGTATACTTTCCCAATGCATAACAATATATATGAAATAACAGAAAAAAGTGTTATTTAGTACTATATTCTTACCTTGGAGACAGACAAGTGTGGCTAACGGAGGTGAATGGCAGAGGAGGAGGGAGGGAGGAAGGGATGCAGGCACTGTAGACATGTAAACTAAAACTGCACTTTCTTAACACTAAATGTAAACTAAAACTGCATTTTCTTTACTTAAACAAAATTAAAACTGCACTTCCTTTACTTAAAATGAAACCACAAAAGCTTTATTGTAAAAAATTGCACTTTCTTAACTTTAAACTTAACCTAAGCTTAACATCACGTATTTTTCATTTAATCATCACCTGTTTTTGCCTTTTGGGCTGCACTTTTGGCACTTTCACTTACAGGACTTTTGAATAAAAATATATTCAAAGAGGTTTGCTTTTGCCTGCCTTTTAAAATGTTATGGAGCCTGACCAGGCAGTGGCGCAGTGGATAGAGCATTGAACTGGGATGCAGAAGACCCAGGTTCGAGACCCCGAGGTCTCCAGCTTGAGTGCGGGCCCATCTGGCTTGAGCAAAAAGCTCGCCAGCTTGGACCCAAGGTCGCTGGCTCCAGCAAGGGGTTGCTCAGTCTGCTGAAGGCCCGCGGTCAAGGCACATGTGAGAAAGCAATCAATGAACAACTAAGGTGTCGCAATGAAAAACTGATGATTGATGCTTCTCATCTCTCTCCGTTCCTGTCTGTCTGTCCTTATCTATCCCTCTCTCTGACTCTCTCTCTGTCCCTGTTAAAAAAAATGTTATGGAAACGTGACAAACAAGTGTCATTAAAAAGTGCTGAAGTACGACCAGTTGAAATTTTTTCTGGGTGTTTCTTGTCAATGAAACTTGAAAGCATCTCCCACATTGCCAGCATGTCTTTAATTTCACTTGTAGAAATCACTTCCTCTGACTCTACCTCCTTCTCACTACTAATTTCTTGCAGAAGCTCCATATGTTGCATCATCTGTAGCTCCTTCAACTCCTCAGTTGAGAGTTCCTCCTCATGTTCCTTGATGAGCTTGTTTACATCACCCTCATCCACCTCCAGGCCCATCGACTTTCTGACTTTCTGAGGGACACAATCTCCTCCAATGCTTCTACCTCAGTCTTGGTCTCTGGTTCGAATCCTTCGAAGTCCCTGTCTGCAACAACATCAGGCCATAACTTTTTCCATGCTCAGTTCAAGGTTCTTCTTGTAACCTCTTGCCATGCTAAGTCAATAATGCGTAAACATATCACGATGTTGTAGTGATCTTTCCAAAACTCTCAAAGGGTTAGATTTGTATTCTCAGTCACCTAAAAGCAGCAGTGGAACAAGTGCTTTGTGTAAAGCTTTTTAAAGTTGAAAATGACCTGCTGATCTATAGGTTGCAAGACTGAAGTTGCATTGGGTGGGAGGTAGAGGACTTTCACGAATTTGAACTCATTGAGGATGTCATCTTCAAGACCAGGTGGGTGGGCTGGAGCATTATCAAGGATTAGTAATGCTTTCATCGGGAGTTTATTTTCTTGAAGATATTTCTTCACTGTAGGACCAAAGATGAGATTTATCCATTCAATAAAAAACTACAGTGGAATCCATGCCCTAGCACTGGCATGCCACATAACCTGCAGTTTTTCTTTAAGAATCTTGTGAGTCTTAAAGGCTTGAGGATTTTCGGAATGATACACTAGCAGTGACTTTACTTGACAGTCCCCCTAGCATTTGCACACAATGCAAGTGTCAGATGGTTGTTATTGGGTTTATGGCCTGGCAGCTTCTTATCCTCTGTGGTGATGAAAGTCCTCCGGGGCATTTTTTTCCAAAACAATTCTGCTTCATCATAGTTGAACACTTGTTGGGGGATGTAGCCTTCCTTTGCAATAAGTGCAGCAAAACCTGCGATGTACTCCTCAGCTGCCTTAACGTCAGCACTCATGGCTTCACCATGCCTCACCACCGAGTGGATGCCAGATCTATTCTTGAAATTTTCAAACCAGCCGTGACTTGCCTTAAACGTATCTTCTGCTGCCTCTTTTGAGGTTGATGGTTTTTTCTTCTTCAAGTCACCATAAATAATACATCCCTTTTCACATATTACAGTCTCCATCACTATATCTCCTGTCAGCTTTCTCTTTCACCCACACCAGCAGAAACTTCTCCATTTCTTCATAGATATTTGTCCTTAATTGGGAGAGAACTGTAGTTCCTTTTGTTGAATTTGCGCTTTTGATGGAATCCTTTTGTTTAAGGATGGTACAAATTGTAGATGTAGTGCGGTCATATAGCCTTGCCAGTTCAGTCACTCATACACCACACTAATGTTTTTCTATTATTTCTTGCTTTACTTCTATCGACATCATTCTCTTCTTCTTCTCACCACTGGTTTTTACACTCACTTTCTTCGGCCCCATGATAGCACACAAAAAAAGTTAGTAAAAAATGCAAAAATGATGCAGGAATGAGTACAGCTCAAGAGATTCGACTTGATTCTGAGGGTAACATGTGAGAAAGAACGAGATGCTGGTGTTGTGCTGCCGATACTGGACCCATGCGCCAATGTGCCAACTAGTGGCAGCTTCGGGAATCATGACTCTTATCTCGAAATTTTGCTCAAATCTCAAACAAAAATACGGACCAGGTCACAGCTCGTATCTTAAAAAAGTTGGTCTGCTCGTATCTCAAGGTATCACTGTATTAGGAGCTAACCATAGATGACTTCTATTTCTACAGTCAGAATTTGCTATTGTCTGAATGTTTATGTCTTTCCCAAAATTCATGTTGAAATTCTTTTGTGTTATAGTATTAGGAGGTGGGGCCTTTAGGAGATGATTACATTATGATAGGGGAGCCTATATGACTGTGATCAGTATCCTTGTAAGAAGGCTTTCCAAAGTTCCCCAGCCTCTTCTGCCTTGTCAGGACACAATGAGATGTCTGTGTCTCAGTAGAGGGTCCTCACCTGACCATCCCAGCCCCTTGATCTCGGAATTTCAGCCTCTAGAACTGTGAGAAATAGATGTCTGTTGTTCATACACCACTAAGTCTAGGTCATTTTGTTATAGCAGCACAAATGGATTAAGACAAGTAATCCCTACTAACATATTTGCAATTGTTATTCCATTTTTCTGACTATATTATGTACTTATTTCCTGAAAAGTGAAGCATATAACGTATATCTAGTTTTTAGTTTTCAGAGTTGTGTTGTGAGAATGGTTTCTTTAGATGGTCTTAAAAAACACAATTTTAAGTGACTAAGTAATATTCTATTATTCAGAATAATAAGAATGTAACTTATTCAAAGATTCCCCTATTCTTGAATATTTAGATTGCTCAAAATTTTTATTCATTATAAAATTTTCATGAACATTTTTTTACATACATCCTTAAACATATAATAGACACAATTAAATATATAAATATTTTAAATGAATTTTACATACAGGTAGTCCTCACTGTGTGAGTCAAGTTATACGTGGATTTTTTTCAATAAATATATAGCTGGCCCTCTATATCCTTGGTTTTGCTTCTCAAAATTTAACCAATTGCAAATTGAAAACAGTGATTTCTATTGGCAGCTGGGAATCTCCATCTAAGGATGGCTGACTCAAGCTATTCATGGATTTTATCTGTAGGGAGGTTGGTTGCCCCTATTGAATTGTTCAAGGTTAGCTGTATTTTAAGTACTTTCCTGAAAATTTGTACCAATTTAAATGTCTATCAGTATTGCTTTATAGATTTGTAAACTCCAAATCAAGACTATCTTTTCCATTTTGACCTGTACTCCTACATAATCAATGGGCAAATTCTTGCTAATTTTCCTTATAGTTAACACACATACAAAATCTGTCCTAGCTTATTATGACAGGTAACTGTATATGTTAAATCACATTTAAGTTCCAATAGTTATAATTAATTTGTGAAGCAATGTTAAGTAGCAACAGAAAATAAAAATGATTAAAAATAATTATTTTATTGAATGTGAAAACTATATGGATTTAAATATAGCTAACCATTACAAAAAAACAGAAAAACCAAGCAAAAATTATTTGTATTTTCTGCCCTCATTTTAAAGGTGAGAAGCAACCAGAATGAATGGCTGGATCATTATTATTTGTCCAAAATACTGGGTCCTTCATGTGGGTATATCTCTTTACATCATTATTCATAATAATCTTTTCAGCAAAAAAAATAGTTTACCTGACATCAGATTTAATGTGGCCTGAGCTAAGATTCATTCATTCATTCATTCACTCATTCATTCCTTCTTTACATATTTATTGAGGACCAATTGTGTGTTGAACCCCATTTTAAACACATTAATGAGCTAAATAAATTAAAAGCCTTGCCCCTTAGAATTTACATTTCAGTGGGTGAGAAGACAATAACAACACAAGATATCCATTTGATAATACATTTGGAAGTAATAACTATAACAGAGTGAAATAAGGCAGGACAGTGGACAGCTTGGGTGGGAGTAAAGGCTAACGTTTAAAAACGTCCTCCCTGACAAGATGAATTTTGAATCAAAGTCGAAGAAGATGAAGAAATGAGCCATGCAGATGCCTGGGCAAGAACCCCTGGGGGTGCTGGCATCTGTGGTCCAGTGGGAGATTGACTCAACAAAATTCTTTGTGAAGAGGGTCCAAGAAATCAGAGAACAGTTTCTAAGGGAAGAAAGCAGCATGCATCGTTAGTTTGACCCATGAGTCTCTGAAGATGCAAAGAAGAAAGATTCCGCATTGGTGGTTCATATTTTAATTCGGTTCTGGATATGGCCAAGAAGTGGCCAGAAGATTTTGTTGCCCAAGCAACAATGAGTTAGTACCAAGTATAGTATATCCCAGTAGGGGTAGAACCATCTCCCTTTCTCCACAGACATAGCAGAAAGATAAGTGTCAGGAGAGCTGAAGAAGCTAAATGGTTAGAGTGGCAAGAATTGTTAAGTTAGAGACAAAGCAAGGCAGAGCATGGGAGACATGAAAAGAATGGAGCACATAGGAGACACCTTTGGGAAGTCCCAGAAGTACGTGTGAGGGCTTTATGAAGGTTGAGCTCTTTCAGAGTAATTTATGTACGAAATTTATTTTAAACTAATTTGTCTAGGCAGGCAACTTCTGAACATTTTCTCAGTGTTGAGCCAAAGTTGTCTGACAGAAATACATTTTTCCCTTCTTTAGCCCAATGATTTTGAAGACCAGTTCATCAAGCTGGCAACAGAAGGATCAACAGTAAAAGCCATTAGCAATCTCTGAGGCAGGAGTGTGCGACTGCCACCGTCAATCTGTAATATAACAGATTCTCCTAGAAAGACTAAATGTGAATGACCGCAACTCTTTCACATTGTTATTTTTACCTGGTTATTTCAAGGTCAGTCCAGCAAGAGAGCCTTCAGTCAGAGACACAGAATTTTATCATTCACAACTCAACAAGCAGTATTAGCAGCAGAATATTTGCTACTCTAAAATCCCCATTCTTACTGAGTGAGACCAGGTGATACTACCTGTTTATGCATTTGCAGTTAAGTGGTGTTATAGGATAGAAGTCCTACACTTAGAGAGTCTGAAAGTTTCATACTGGGCAACCAGCTTGCTGGCCCATTGCCTAACAGAGAGGCACTATCTTCCATGATTGTTCACTGTACATATATTCTTGCACAGATAATCTGGAACACAAGAAGTCAGTGTTTCTGCCTACAAGATATGCAGAATAAGAAAAACCTGTGGAGAATTGTCTCCCAACAACACTCACAACAGGTTTTAAGGAAATAAGCCAAAAAAGTGAACAAAAAACTTTAAACCTTCTGCTCTTTGAACTATATCTGGAAGAAACTCTGCGGCAACAAGTATGTTCTCAAGTTGCTATGACCTTAGGACTGTTAGCCACATCATCCGTAGCTACTGAAGAATATCTCCAGTGTTCTTCAGCCACAGTGACTGTAGGAAAATAACTTGTAAAGAGTGGCTCCTCATTCACTACTTTCTTTCATACATTCTGTCTCACATTCTGCAGGACCAGGGCATTTGATCTATGGTTCTGGGGTAGAGTTTGAGATGGAGAAGAGAATGCTGGAAAGGAAGTCTGACACAATGGCCAAATCATCAACCATACCTTTATTAAGTCCTCTTTTCATATTGAATAGGCAATGAAATGGTATTACCTATCTCTACAACAGAAGGAAAAATCAGTATGTACTCTCCCACCATGTAATGAATACCTTTCTCTATCCATGCTGTCACTCCCTCCAATGCTTTACATGAGCATGGTAAGAACATGTAAAGTATGGATAGGCCTGTGTTTTTAGAAGGCGATTTCTATTTAGTCGGTAAAGACAGTTTTTAAATCAGCATTTGTCGTTAGCACTAAAAATAGTGCATAATAAGGCTAGAGTAAAGCAACATTACATTATTGAAGAAATATTCTTTTATTACCACATGCTAGGATGTCTGGGAATTTTAGTCACATGTGTATTATGTAATAAAAAATGTGCTAGACCTGGAATTCACTTCAGCTCTGCGTAAACTAGTTATGAGCTCCTGTTTAAGTCACTTAACATCTCTTACTTTCAGATGTTGGTGTTTCAAATGGGGAAAATAATCTTTATTTTGTTCTCCTTACAGGTTCATAATGATTACTAACAGTATTTTCACTTTTCACAAGTGTGTTTCCCTGAGTTACACATCCCCAAATATAACCCAGTGGCAACCATGCAGTTTATTCAAATTTCCTGGAGTGTCCTACCTTCTGTGATAATCTCACCCTCAATTTATGACTGTAGTCATATTACTGATATTTTATATTTTTGAAAAGTGAGAAATTAAATAGGAATCAACAAATATACTTGGAGTGGGTTGTAGAAAAAAGGCATTGTCTTTACATGCGGCTATGTAAACTGTGATCTACAAAGCAACCTATAAGATCTGCTTTTGTTTTAAATTTGAAAATAAAACATGGATCCACAGTGATTCCATGAATTTTATCCACCAACACTGGGAATCAATTCCCACAAGTATTGACTTTTTAAAATACTAATTCACTCACCATTAAATTATGTATGCTCTCATCTTGAAACTAGTGATGGCTGACACAGAAATATTTCTAGGATCAAAACTGAAAGCAGGTAGATGCCGTCTTTGCGTAGCTAAGAATATCCAATCTGCCTGAATTGAATACACGTTGAAGTTGCTGAGATTTGGTTCATTGAACAATTGGGTGAAACACATTTCATAGTTTGAATATGACTGCATACTTGGAATTTCTTTTATTAACCAAATAGATGCTGTGTGTGTGTGTGTTTATAGGAGAGCTACCCAGCAGGGTTAGTTAAAACCTCAGGTGTTATTTCTTTTCTCAAATACCAAGAACCAGTGGTCTTACTAGAATGTTATGAGCTAAATCAGAGGGAACAAAGAAGAGTGATATAGAAGATAAAAGAAAGCTCAGTAAAGGAGATAAGTTGAACTCTGTTTCCTGGGTAACTTAGGTCAGTCCAAAGTGTTCCAGAATATCTACCTGGTAACACCCAACTTGCACAGGTCTGAGTCACTCTTTTGCACATTATCTAATGCAGAGACCAAGCATTCTCGAGGTTACCAACTTTCCTGAGCAATGGAAATCCACAGTGGTATATGTAAATAGTTTAAATTGGTGATTTTAAAGTTTTAGCATGCATCAGAACAACAGGCTCATTGGCCCATGCCAAGAGTTTCTGTTCAGAAGGTTGGGGCCAGAGCCTGAGAATTTGTATGTTTAAACAAGTTTCCTGGTGAAACAGATAATGCGGGCTGGAGGATCACACTTTGTGCCTCACTGGAACTACTCTACTTTCATGCATGTGTTCTATAATAATCTAATCAAACTTTGTATTCAAATCACTATGAGTGAGCTCCCACCTCTCAAATAATAAATGCCCATGGAGTCAAGTAAAGCTTTTCAAAATGATCAGTGATGAGTCATGGAAATTAAGTTCATGCTCAGAGAGGCTATTCTTTTTATTTAAGAAATTGACTGGATTATTTTGAAATAAGCCAAATTTTAACGCTTATGGAAGAAACTGTGAAGGGTTCTTTAATCACAAAAATGATGGCAACTCAACCCCAGGTGTTGGTCTTCACTTTTATGTATTGTGAGATTGGAAGGACTCAGAGGAGGAGTTAAGAAGGATTCTACAGTACAAAATGGAAAGCCCAGAGTCCAAGGAGCTGCATATTCCTTCTCATTCTGTAATAAACTCCAGAATTATTTTTTCATTTAAAATTTTATTTATTTATTTATTTTAGAGAGAAGAGAAAGAGAGAGAGAGAGAAGGAAAGGAGGAGCAGGAAGCATCATTCCCATATGAACCTTGACCAGGCAAGCCCAGGGTTCTGAACCAGTGATCTCAGCGTTCCCGGTTGATACTTTATCCACTGGGCCACCACAGATCAGGCCAGAACTTTTTACTGAATTATTTATTCATCTACTCATACATCAAGTTGTTGTTGACTACTTATTAAATTTCAGGAATTGATCTAGATGCAGGAATCTCAACTGGTACAAAGATAGACATAGTGTTTGCTTTCCTGGGACTTACCTCTTAGTGTGAGTGGGAGAAAAGAGGAAGACAGAACTTAAGTCAATAAATAAGTAATCCATAAAAATATGACATAGAAATAAGTAAAATGCAAAGAAATAAAACAGTGATTTGATATCAAGTGACAAGTTACAGAATAGCTATTTTGGATTGGTGGTCTGGGAAGGTCATTCTGAGATTACACTTAAGCTGTGATTTGAATGACAGAAAGGAGCCAGCCATGTGAAAGATCAAGGGCAATGGCCTCCAAGCAGACAGAGCAAGTGCAAAGCCTCAAGGTGGGAGTGAGCTTTGGGAGGTTAAGGAATGAAAAATCAATGTGGTTAGAGCACCATTGGCTAGAGAATGAGTAACTCCAAATGAGGTTGAAGGAGAGGAAGGGGCCTCTTAGGAGTCATTGATGAGATTTAAATGTAGGTGTGGTAAAAAAGCACAAAACATTGTAGTGATTTGAGGTAATGAGTACTATAAGGCTACAGTGAGGATGACATCCTGCAAGACAGGGACAAATTAAAAGCAAAGGACTAGTTGGGAAGCTATTGACAGTAGTACAAAAGAAAGATGGCAGTTCTATTGACCAGATCTTGTGAGTTGAAGAATAGTCAGATTCTAGAGAAATGTGGTTGATGAAACATTGCTGACTTTCTGAGTATGTGTGTGGGGATGTGCATTAGAAAAACAGAGGCACCAACAATTATCTCCCAAATCTTTGCGCAGTAATGTGGTTCAAGCAGTATCACTTCATTTGGAACTTGTTTTAAATGCAGAATCACATATTTCAACTCAGACTCACTGATTTAGGAGACCCCCATCCTCAAGGTGATTTATATTCATGTTAAAGTTTGAGAAACCCTGTGCTAGATAGGCTATTGTCTTGATTTCCAAAGGAGATTAATGCTAATTATCAAGATGAAGAACTCTGAGACAGGAGTCAGTTGGGGTAGGGGGAAAAATAAAAAACTCCTTTTTAGGCAAGTGTATCTTGAAACATTTATTTGACATATAAACGGAAACCTCAAGTAACAGTTGGTTAGATGAGTTTGGATTTCTGCAGAATGGTAAAGGCTAGAGATAAAGATGTGGTATTCTTTAGCATTTGAATGATGCTCACTATTCAATGAATGGATGGAAGGACTCATTAGTGAGAACGTGTAGACAGATCAGTAGGGCAGGAAGGAGCTTAGGTACTACAAAGTTTAGAAGTCCATTAACAGGAAGAGTCAGCAAAGAAAACTGAACTAAGGAAATCTATGAGACCATGGTGTCATAGACTCATAGAAGCCAAGAGAAGTGTTTTAAGGAAAATATAGCAGTCAACTACACTGAAGGGTGCTCACAGTTTGAGTATAACATGAAAATCTAGTAGGAGTCCATCTTAACTGAATACCTTCTCTGTATGATCAGTGTAAGGAACATTGCAAGAGTGGTCTTATCCAAAATTTAATCCTCACAGTAATGCTATAAGGTGACCAGACATCCTGCTTTTGGTGGGGCAGTCCAGATTTTTAACAATTTGTTCCGCATACTGTGGCATTTTAAAAAAGTCCCGATTAAAAAAAAAAACATATTACAATACTATTTCTGCATTCTATGAACTTTTTTTTTTTTTTGCTCCATATAGACCAAATTTTTAATCAAGGGCCCCCTGACCCCCTGACCCCCCGTCAATGGTGTCCCGCTTTACCAATTTTAAAATCGGCCACCTTACTATGAGGTAGGTATCTTTATCTCTATTTTGCTGGTGGGAGATTGCTGTGACAAAGGTCAGAGCTAATAAGTTAGGGAAATGCTTTCTCAGTCCCAATTGACTCTGATGTGAGCATGCTTCTACTATGCACGTGGTCTTCCTGATTTGCAGTCTTCTCCACCAGCCAAGCTGATCCTCACTTAGATAACTCACAGGGATCTGTGACCACAGGGTCAGCTCATTTACCAGTGGTAGCTCCCCACTTTTTTCTCCATTTCACACATTACTCCTTTCTTTACTAAGGCTCCCTAAGGCTTATTTTCCTTCTTAAGTTCCTGCTGGAGCTCATTAGTATCTATGTATCATCTAGGGAATTTTCATAACTGAGTGTGTGAGTAGGAAACAAACTCCTTCTGAAGTCAGAAAGCATGTGACCTGATGTAATGTAAACATATCAAACATATTCTTGTCAAAGTAAAAATTAGCCTTTTGCCTTTCCAAGTTGTCAGAGCAACTGTTTTAAAAGTCTAGATATATGCAAGTACTACCTAAAGGTTCAAAAATACTGCTTAGCTTAATTCAGATATAATTTGATGTTCTAAATCACATAAGCCTCTTTTCCAAAGATTATTATGACTTTTCTCAATTCTCTTTAATAGCCCTCTGGATAGTTTATTTCCTATAAGGTGAACTGGCATTTGCCCTGGTGCTTGTTTGCATAATACAGACCTGAATTTTAGGGTTTTACCTAAGGGATTTTTTATTCTCCCAACCCTCTAACTCTGGCCTGTCTAGATATTAATTATCTGTCTCTGGAAAATGCCCTGAGCATTGTGAGTAACCATTGTCTTTCAAGTCTCTTTCTGGTGGAAAAGAACAACTTGTGATATGACTTAATTCATTTCTTTCAAGATCAAAGTATAAGTGAGACTCAAGGGAGTCAACAATGAGGAGTGAAGTCAGAGTTTGGTGGACTGTTTGGAATGACTTTTGCATCTTCATTTGTTTACTCTTTTGTACTTGATGCTGGAAGAAGGCAGTGATGACAATTATCTGTGATATCCATCTAATGAGGTTGGGCTTTAAAATTAATTCCTGAGACATTGCTTTATATCAGAAAGGAAAGGTAATGTTGAAGCAACGAATAACACCAAAATCTTAATGGTTAACCAAAATACTATTATTTTCAGTCATGTGAACCTTCTGCTGGCCCAGGGATCTGTCTAAGGGTTTTCCTTGTGGGGACCAAGTTTTGTAAGCTACCTCCATCTCATGACACCTTTCTGTCAACATGGCATTACAGGGTTTGTCTAGATTGAGAAAGATAGCATTGGGGATTAAGCATTGACTCCCAAGTGCTTCCCCCTTAAAGTGAGTTTTCTGCGTGTCCCAATCTATTGGCCAGAATTAGTCATAGTCCCCTCCAACTGCAAAAGAAGTTAAGAAACATAGTATTCTGTTCGTCTAGGAAAGGTCAGGAAACCAAAGTGTGCACTATCAGCATCTATTGCAGACACTTTTGGAAAATGTTTCTCCAAGCTTCATGTTCTTTGACATTCAGCTGCCTGGGGGACAAGTGGCATGGCCTTTGTTGGAAAAGTATAGAGGCAGAGGGGTGAGAAATTTGTCCCATCTTGAAGAAATCCATCAATGTCTTTATCCATAAACTTGGATGATGAACTTCTAAAATTACTCTGTGCCATTTTGGCACAGAGATCATTAAAGAAAAACAGACTAATCTTCTTATAGCCATGAGTAAATAAATACAGTTTTACGAGATATTTTATAAGGTTGTCAAGGACTTTTAATTGAGGGCCTAGATCTGGATTCTCCTAGGTACAAAACAGGCAAGTGTGGGTTTACATATTTTAAATCTTATTTCTTCCAAGATTTGCGGTAGGAATTAAAAATTAAAATGGAGTTCAGGCAGCAATAATGAATCTGAAAGAAAATGTAGAAAGCTTGGACACATACACAATGTATAAAGTTGTGACCTTCTCTGAAGGGCAGGAATGGGATCTTTCTTTTAACACATCTTAGTTTGTTATCCTGGGAACAAGGTTGATACCAGTTTCTTATAGGAATAGTGATCAGGCCCCACTGCCTTACAAACATCATACATGTGTATATACAGTATCACCTCTAAAATTTCAAGGTAATAGAAAGTAATCTAATTATGTGGATAATTAAAAACAACCAAAGTACAAGTTTAAAACTTGTACTTTTATGACTGCAAAGCAGGCTATCAAAATGACAGGGTGTCTGGATGTGATCGTTGCACGCACTCAGATTAAATGAGTGCATTAGTTGATTGTTTCTGGTATGAAGATAAGCAGAGAAAAGTATAATAATGTTGGCATTTAAGTGGACCTAATTAGGCTTCAAGTTCAACACTCCATTAAGATGAATGGGAAAGGGTCACCCTCTGTTCGAGCTGTGCCATTGTCTTTGTGTGTCTGGATTTTGCCTCTGAAGACAACAGTCTGTCAGCATCGATTCTCACAGTCACCCCTGTAAAGCAGCCTGGAAATTAAATTCTTTTAAAATTAAATCTCAGGTTCTGGAGACCACAGTAAAATCCATGGGGAGATCTTGCATCTTCAAGTCCTGCAACTGCATTAGTCATAAATAACAACAATATTTTCCCTTGTCTATATGAACTTCCAAGTACAGACTTCAGGGATTCTTGAATAGGATCTGGTGAAACCAACAACCTCCAGTGTACCATTGAAAGACCTTGTTCATAGCAAGGGTAAATGTCTTGGGTAAAGTTACAGAGCATGTCACTGATAGAGCCCAAAATAACATGGGGGACTGCTCAGTTTTTGCTGCAATATTCTGTCATCCATCAGAATGAAGGAGTAAGGTCTAATGATTTGTCTACTAAACTGAGTGCACACTCATTTGAAAGAAAACTCAGGAATCAAAGGCAGCACAGGTATGTTTACAAGGAGATGACCGGGTAACTCTTGCCATCCTTCTGTAAAGAAATCTGGCTCAGTGGTGTATGAATAAGAAAAAAAATTAGTCATGACAATGACCAACGTGCATGAATGTGGCCTGAAAGTTATGAAACTCTGGGACACATTCACAGTGGTCATCTGAAGAGCCACAGGGTCATCTTATGCCTTTTAATGAATGGATTCAGAAACTAGATGTCTAGGGATTGCATAAGGAGAAGCCAAGATGGTTTGCACTGAGTGGCTGCGTAATGATTTTTATGGTTTTCTGGTTCTTTGGAAGGTAGTATGGTTACATCTCCAACTGCAGTCATAGGACTGGTAATTAATAATTGTGATTATGTTCCAGAATTGCTGTATGTCATTGACAAGTAATTTTCTCTTGTTAAGTTTCAGTGTTTTTTTTTAATTGTTATGTTGAAATATGGCCTGCTTATCCAAATTCTAAGATTTTGTGGCTGAGTTATTCAGTAAAGTAGAAAGTAAGTTTAGGTGTACAATTGGAGACTGGCTAGACTTATTACTATATCCAACTCTTTTCTAAATGTGAAATTATAAATTTGAACTGTTTATATACGTCCAATTATATTAAAATAGTGGCTGTAGTTTTAAAATAAATCATTAACCTTAAAATTTTGGAGTTGGAGAGAAGAGAATGTAGTTCTCTGAGCCAACTTCTTACTAAAGACTTAGATTTATTATTTCAAATCCCTGAATCATAATATGTCATAGCTTGAACATTTCTAATATTTGAGAGTTGAGACTGGGACAACCACTTAGCAGTGTTGGTCATCTTGGGTTATTAGGTCTTCTCACTTTGCCTTGTAGTACTCTATACCAATTGATACTAACCTTGTCTCTGAGACTACAATATTATTCCTTCTGCTCTTTGATAGCTTTCGGTTATCTGAAGCAATGATCATGTGAATTACTTGGTTTTGTTTTTTTGCTCATTATAGGGCATACAGAAATTTTCAGAAACTTTATTGCTTCAGAGATTTCTCTCAAACTTCAGTATTATGTGAGGATTCAACCTACCTTATAAATGTCTTATGTTGGCCCTGTCTGATGGCTCAGTGGATAAAGTGTCAGCCCAATGTATGGATGTTCCGGGTTCAATTTTCAGTCAGGGCACACAGGAGAAGCAACCATTTGCTTCTTTCCCCCTTCTTCTCCCCCTTCGTACCCTCTTTCCCTTTCCCTCCTGCAGCCAGTGACTTGATTGGTTCAAGCATGGCCCCAGGTACTGAGGATAGTTTAGTTGGTATGAGCGTCAGACCTGGGTACTAAAAATAGGTCCGTATTTGAGCATTGGTCCCAGATGGGTTTTCTGGGGGAATCACCATTGGAGTGCATTCAGGAGTCAGCCTCACTGTCTCCCCTCTTTTCACCTAAAAAAAAAAAAGTCATGTCATATCATTAACATTTGATTATTCCCACTCATTGAGAATGAAAAGGTTACTATCTAGAAGGTATTAACTTATTTTTGGTCTAGGGGAAGTCAAATTAATTTGGACTTATTCTAATTAATTTAAAAGTTTATTTTTTTGTGACTTGCTTTGCTCTAAAATTAGTCATTAAATGCCACTTCCAATAATGCACTGACAAAATAAAAAACATAAAAATGGCAAAAGGAAATAAAAGGTAGAAAAGATAGAGATGGCTAAAGTTTTCTATATAAAATATATTTATGTGGTTATTATATACTTATTTATGATATGTCCAAATTTGATTCTGAACTTGCTAGTAGCCAATTCAAAGACAAAAATAAGATCTGTTATGAGACTGATAGCATCTAAAATGTTACAAAGACAATGGGAAGAAACTCAGTGATTCCCCATTCTGAGTCCTGAGAACATATTCTTCCAAGTTCTAATAAGGAGAACATTCTATTATGAAGTAAGAATGTCTTAATAACACAACTGCTTTCATAGAATTTTATCACCATTGATAAAATTCCCAACTTGTTAATGGGTTGAATTGTTTCCCCTTAAAACGTGTTGATATCCTAACACCCCAGTGCCTATGAGGGTTACTTTATTTGGAAAGAGTGTCTTTGCAGCAGTAATTAGGATAAAATGAGGTCTTAATGAACTAGGGTGGAACCTGTCCTTAATGTAATATGACTGGTGTCAGTAAAAAGAGTAGAAGAGACACAGACAGAGACACAGAGGAAGGAAGGCCCTGTGAAGACAGAAGCAGAGACTGGAGTTGGCTGCCTTATGCCACAGAATGCCTGGGGCTGTCAGAAGCTGAAGGAGGCAGGGAAGTATCCTTCTTGAGAAGTTTCAGAGGGAGCATGGTCCTTCCAATACATTGATTTTGGATTTCAAGACTCCAGAAACGTAACAGGATAAATTTATGTTGTTTCAACCCACTTTATTTGTTGTACTTTGTTGTGTATACAGCCCTAGGAAACTAATATGGTGCTCAACAAATTTCTATTAGGTATATTAATAAATTTTATTAACCAATTGATTGATGGGAAAAGCCTGCTAAGAAATGTAAAGACACTACTATGATCAACTAAGAAAAATAATTGACATAATTCCACCAGATATATTTGTATCTATTGTCATTTTTACTAAAGCCAGTATTTCTGCAGAGAAGATTTATTTATTGTGGGTTTATAATGAATAACCCATGCTCAGGAGGTTTAATGTGTAGATTTGGCCACTACCATGAGCCACTTTATTTACTGTGATATACAAGTCTTCTCAGCACTTTGAGCAGTATCCATCCTACAGTAAGTATTCAAATAAATGTTTAGAAGAATAAGCATGATAAATTCTATAGTTATAAGATTAATCAGTAGGGTAGAGGAAGGTCCTCTCCTCAAATACCTTTATTACAAAGGGGACATATTATACTCACATATTTTAATTAGCTGTGTCACAGGAATCCTGTAATCTCCCCTTGTAAATTTTACTATGTGGTATTCCTCATCCTTTACATTTGTCATTTTCATAAAACACATACCCATGACTTCAATCTTTATCATCTCCAACTATCTATATAAGAAATTAAATAAATTCATGACTCCCTAAACATTGAGAGGAAAAGGAAATGAAATATGAATTGAGAGGAAAAACAGTGTTCTGACTGGAACACAATCTACCAAAGTTGTTGCAAGACCAATTCATTCTCTGAAGTACTTACTGGCTTACCCTCCTACTCCGTCCTCAAGACAGTCAAATGAGTCACATGTCCACTGCAAAATTTGAAAGCTCACCAAACACAGATGAATATTATGCTTGATGAGCTAGTATGGGAAAAAAACACATTCTTTTTAATAACCTAATATTTTATTTGAAATGACAAAGCTTGTGAGAATCATTGAACTCCTTTCATATAATGTATATAACACCTTTAACTGAAAAAGCAGAGATAAATTCTCCCAAAGTGTCAACACAAGAGGCATTATTCTGGAACTGAAAAGAAGAAGAAGAGTAAGAAAAAAAGAGCCCAAACAAATTAAAAAAGAAAACCAAAACCAAACATGTGGCGGGCAATCTCTAATGGATGGACCCATGGAAATAGGGAGTGCTTGAATGTTCTCCTGTTTGCAAAGTTCTGTTCTATTTATCTTTCCTAGGTTCATCCTACTAGCAGTAATATAATGTCAGAATATAACGGGAAACAATGTCGAAGCTGCCCTGCGTTGGTAATGTTCACAGGTCTCTCTCCCCACAAATTTGAACTGAGGCACTTTTCCTTTCTAAAGAGCAGCATCTGGCCTCTTCGTGCGCTAATTTGCATGCCAATACTGGATTGCCCTCCCAGCGCACAGCTATTTAATAGTGGTGCTGGTGTCCGAGCTCTGGGAACAAACCAAATGGTTTGGGTGTGCTTTTGTGTGCAGTGCGGGTCGTTGCTACAGTGTGCTTATTAAGAATAGTACACATTCATTATAACAAGATTGCTCTTTTGCTTAGGGGCCATCACGGCGCATTCTGTAAATGAATTAACAATAGCATGCATTTCTGTATTATGGGCGCAGAAGATGCGCTTGTTTATTAAATAAATCTGCAACACAGAAAGTATAGTTGAAAAATAAATCTCCAAAATAATCAGAGTGCACATGTACAGTAGCTATTTCTTTCTTTCTTTCTTTTTTAAACCTCAATGTCTTGGCGAGTTTTCCTCCTTTGTTTCTTTTAAATAACCAGAAATCACAGGGCACACTATAGGCTAACAGCCTGTACAGATTGGTATAAAAAAATCAGAACTCAGATTTAAGTTACAGAAGCACAAAACATTTTCAGAAGTGGTATTGTAAATAATCACATAACTTCAAAATAGCTAAATGTCATGACTCTTGTCTTAAAATTGTTTGTCTCTAAAAATCACTATTATTTTAAACTTTTTTTGGCTAAAATGTAGCTTGCATCAAGTATGTAATTTTCCCCATAAACCCTATTTTCTTTTGAACTACAAACTCTGATTTTAGGGCATAGCTAATATTGATCCCTTTGTTTCCAACCTTTGGCCCAGGTATACCTAGTATATTAATAAACTTGAGTCACTCTGTTAGATTTTATTCCTGTTAACTAATGATGATTTTTTAAAGCCCCAAGGCAGTTCAAAATTGCACTGAGAACTCAGAATATGATTTTATATGGGGCTATGCTGTATTTCTCTCCATTGATATATTTTATCTTGCTGTTTTTATTATAATCTAATATATTATGCACTTAAAGTCTAATGGAAAGAAAATGGAAATATTTTAAGATATGAAATGCTTAAAGACTCTCAAGCCACTGCAGGCATAGTAGGAAATCTACTAAAATGAGTTGAGGTAAAAAGAAAGGACAAAACAGTCATATTCCCAAATTTTTGAAATTTCTACACTATTTTAAATGACAAATGTCTTTTAAAAAGATAAACTAAAATCTTTCTATAAAATCCAGGGGTACTAAGTAAAATTCGCCAAAATATTTTAAAAGAAAAAGGCTAATAATAGATTCGGACTTCATAGATTTTTAGTTTAGCAAAAGACCTATGCTACTACTTAAAGAAATACCTGGCTAATTAGTCCATCTGCAATATAAAAATTGTGTTTTCTTAGCAACACGGCGGGACTTTGAAAAGATATTCTATATGCAGCAAAAATACTGATTGAAGAAGGATTATACTCTTCTCCCACATGGAATCTTAAATACTTAGCATTTTGCCCTTAAAGTTGTAATATTCAGCTCTGTTATTGGCGAAAAAACAACCAACTATTATTGGGACGATTGATTTGATTATTATAAAAGGGAGAGGAAAATATTTGAAACCCAGTTTCTTTCATTTTTTTCTTTCTCTCTCTCTCTCTTTTTTACTATTTTGGTAAAAAGCTGTATTTTTTCCAGAGCATTTTATTTATTCTGTTGCAGCTTTTAGCGAGGCCAGCCAATCAGAAAGACTGTAAGGGCCCAGGCCCAGACTCAGTGCTGAGCTCCAAATGCGATTCCAGTCCTGACAGGGGGATTATAGGAAACAGATGACTTACGCTTCTAATTTGTGGCCTTAAATTGCAAACAGAATTTCAGGAGTCGAGCAGAGTAATAAATGGCAATAGAAAAAGCCACACACAGCCAAATCAGTATGTGGTGGTTGTAGGTTAAACTAAATGGGAAGAGACAGGTTATGATGGTTCAGTGTATTACAGAGAAGAAAGTCTTAAATTACCAGTGCTGAGAGGTATTGCTCTGCGGCAGACAGCATTGCATTGTGCAGTCTACAGATATCCCAAGCAGAACAATAAAAAAGCAGGTTTAACATAGAACCTGTTGCTGGAGGAATCATTTTTTTTCCTCTTTTAGAAATGGAAGCCGTGTTTTATGTTTGTTTTGACCTCTGCTGTATACTTGGTCTCGTAACATCTGTTTTCTACTGTTGCTGTTTTTCACACCAAATTAAATGTCGAGGAGTCAGATAAAATAAGTTCAAAATATGTCCAAATTATTTTTGTTGACTTTCAACAAATGTCTCAGTAACTTTTCACACAGAATGATACCATTTAAATGCCAACGTAGAAAATTATTTTACTCTCAACATTTTAGGAGTTCAAGAAAGAAATTTTGAGGTGTACTTAAACTCGGAAAATATTGATTGCATTGGCCTTTTGTGTAACTTGTATGACTGTTTCAGACTTGCGTTAAGAATCTTCCATCATATAAAGTTATGTGCATTTGTCAGACAAAAATTCCAGGAAAATTGTTTAAGAACAGCATATAAAAGAGCCATTATTCAGAGCTGCTTCACACCATAAATATTAGAAACAAAGGAGACTCACTGTTTATCATGTGGAAACCAATATATATGTTTTCCTTCATAATCTCTCTATGTGTGTGCATGTGTGTAAGAGAAAGAGTTAAGACAATAATGACATGAATTTTCACTGTCAAAAGAAGTCTGGCTGTCATATATCTGCAGGATAAAAATATAAAAAATCATTGCATTTTCAATTTCTAATTTAATAAATATTTTAATAAAAGTAAACTACCTTTCTTTGCAAAGAATACCATCCTCTTTTAAGATCCAACATATCTGTGAATTACATATTGACAACTTATTCATAATAAAGATTGATTTAAAAAGAATTATCCTATTCTTTTTATTCAATATTGTTTATTGCCAATGTATCAAAATAGCACATTCCTTGTAAATGACAGAAACAGGATTCACTTTAGTTTACTATGCTGTGCTTGAAGTGGGGCCATGTAGAATCAATAGGTTTTCTTCCACTTTCCTTATGAACCAGAAATCTATCACACTAAAATTTTCATCTTTTAAATACTCTATTAACTTTAAACTTGGACCTTTTGTTTTACATGCTGAAGAAAAGCTGTTATATGACAGGTATCCTGGGGAAAAAGAAACTATTTTCGTTAAACTATTAAGCAAGTCTGTTGATAATCATTGAAGATGACTGACTGTATAGATTTTGATTAATCACTTGTAAAAATAGTGCTTGTTAGAAGTTCTTTGTCATGGTGTTATCAATGCTGGTTATAACGATTGCTTTATAGGTGAGGTGTTTTTTGTTTTTAACTCACCTTGCAGAAAGAGAAAACTAACCATAGATGAAAGTTTTTGTCTCTAACAGAATATTTTGTTCATGCCATTTTTTTTTTTTTTTATAAAATGCTCAATTATTATTTGTGACATAGTGAGAAGACTGGTTCTCTATCGGGCCTGAACCTTTTCAAAGAGGAGATAGCTTTTGTTTCAGTACCCTGTCAACACTGATCATCTAATTAAATCTGGTATCTCTCTAACAAAATGATTTATAATAGTTCTTTGGTGTTTACTTAATTAGTCTCAATGTCTTTTGTTTACTTAATTAGTCTCAATGTCTTTTGTGTAAATATGATATTTTATAAAATGGAGTTGAATAAAAGAGGAGGCAAAATTCAGTCTTGCAAGGGAAGGGGGAGAGGGGAGGTGCGAAGGAGGGCAGAGCAGTTTGACCAGACCATGGAAGCAAGGTGTAGTTCCAGCACAAGGGCTTGCTGACCAGAGTCATTCATTAGTTGAGATCATCAAACAGATCTGACCCGGTAAAAGGCTTCCTGTCAAATGTAGGCCTGGGCATCTATGTGTCAGGGCCTCAGATTCTACACCTTGATCAGCCCAAGATACTGACACCATTTTCTTTAACAAACACCAACAGCCTTTTTTCTCCTTCATTTTAACATCTCTGAGGGGCTGCATTCCCTTTCTTCTCTCGCTCTGTAGAGAGTAAAGGGAGCTTGTTAACTTGCTTAGATATTTTGACTGCGGATGCTCTTTGGCCACTTGCCTGTGGTAGCAGTGTCAAAGCCTAACTTGGTATAATTACTGTGTCTGCAGTCAGAAAAGTGTTCTGTCTTTATGTCCAAGCTGCCGAATAAAAAGGAAGTGTCATTTTGGAAAATCTTGTGAATTAGCCTCAAAGTTTAGTCAAAATACAATGTGGGACATACCTTGTATGTCTTGTGTTCATTGCCAAGATACAGAAGAGTAAAATAATGGGATTTTTAACTACATCAATCAAAAGCTAGTAAATTCCTGTAGTTCTTATGCTGAGATTGGAAAACAATAAAATGAAATTAAACTTAAAAAATAAAAGCAGCAGAACTGGGTTCTTTTTAATTTAAAAAGTGACTGGAAAGCATTACAATTTTTAATTATCCATTCTGTCACAATTTTTACACAGTGTGGATTAGAAATGACAATTTTTGATGGACCTTCATTTAACTGAGGTGTGTATAATTCACAGACATTATCTACATATATCTATCTATTTTGCAAGTAGAAATAAAGATTGTAATGGGACTTTATCATATTGATTTGTACTAACAGGTGGCAATGTAAAACCATCTCATTAGGAAATGCACTTTTAAGTGGTAGAGTTCTATTCACTCTGTATATTATATGTTTGCAAAAAGTTGTTACAGTAGAGAAAACTGCGAAATGGGATTTGTGGTGTTTTTTTTCCTTTAATACATAACATTGTGAAATTTGAGGCAACTAGTGGTGAATGACAGAAGCCTATAGATACTTCTGGAGTTTTCTCCTCAAGATACACGTGTGCACATCTTCAAGGATGATCCTTACTGAATGAGTGCCAGCTGAACATGACGTAACACTGGCAGGCGTGTGGCTGCCAGTGCTGGCATTATTTAGTCAGAGAAAAATGATCCTTCCAGTTAAGTAGACCCTCCCTGTGTCTCACAAACTGTACAAAACTGCGTGCTGCTGGCAGGTAATGGCTTGTAATTAGCATGGCAGGCAGGTAATGACTTGCAATCACCTGCCAATTGTTTCTGAGTGTTTGCTCTGTTTCAAAATTCTGGATGAGTGGGAAAGTCACGGGGGGCTATAAAGAGGCAGACAGAGAAAAGGGGAGGAACACAACTAGGGAATCTCATTCTGAATAGAATTTCTCCTCATTTGTTGCTTATTTTACCTCCAGGACCTCTCTCAGCAATGCCAAAGAGGCATTGAGAATTGGCAGGTTACTTTACCTGCCTGCTGCTCCTACTGGGAGAGATGGTGCCTGTTGAGAAATTCTTTCCTGTTTTGGAATCAAACCAACCTCCGTAGTTGCAGCCTCTACACCAGAAAATGGGGAGTGGGAGAGCAATGGCAGCTCAGCTTTTTTGAAAAGAAGCACGAGTTACTCAGAGCCAGACTTTCCTTTCCTGCTAAAGCCTACTACTTTCTTTTTCATCAGCATTCTCCAACTTTGGACAGCCATTGGTATTAAAGCAAGAAAAGCTGGGCAAGGAGTCTGTGCAAAATTGAGACTGGACTAGTTCTCTAAGGAGCCCACAGATGCTTTGGACCAGTGCTTAACTCTCAAAGATGCATATAGGTCTCATGTGAGTAACATAATTGAACATCAATTGAAACGTGGGTGGGGAAGATGGAATGTAATGGCAAGCTGGACAGTATGTGGCCTCTCTAACCTTAAGTGACATCACTTTCCTCTAGTTAATTGTTAGACTATGGGTACAGGGCGGGTGGCCAGATTTTCCAAATTTTTAAGGGGAGACAGTAATCTGGAATTTTATGAAAAAATATCCTATTTTTAAATTGTTGGAACTACATTTATTTATTTATTTATTTTTATTTTTAAAATTCATTTTAGAGAGAAGAGAGTGAGAGAGAGAGATGGGGGGGAGGGAAGAGCTGGAAGCATCAACCCCCATATGTGCCTTGACCAGGAAAGCCCGGGGTTTCGAACTAGCAACCTCTGCCTTCGAAGTTCATGCTTTATCCACTGTGCCACAACAGGTCAGGCTTCAACTTAAAAAAATTTAAACTTTTGTGTGGTTGAAGCAAGATTTCAAGCCACAGGATGCTAATTGATGATTTCTGTTTTAAATTGTGTTTTCCTACTTGGTACCTTTTGTTTTATTTATTTATTTATTTTTGTAGTCTTGTTAGATTAGTAAAGAGAAAAATACAGAGGCAGTTTACCATGAAACAAGTGACTTGGTTTAAATTTTTTTTTTCTTTGTGATTGTTATGTCCAAATAATTGGAGAAAGACCTCTTAGGAAATCTCCCCATACAATGTCTACCTGGTTTTCAGCTTTTCCTAAATGCTGAGGGCTTCCCTGCGCCAACTCTGTGGGGTTCTTTCAAACTTACTTTTTGTGGAGAAACTCTCTGAACCCTGACTAGTTCTAATGAGTCATTATTAAGGTGAACTGATTGACTTCACTCAGGTTAGCAATCCAGTAGACTCCTAAGAACACAATTTCTGTTGTAAAGGCTTGAATTTCATTTGATCAAGGATCTGCCTACTTAACTACTACTGTGACCTTGGGCAAGTTGCTCCATTGGCTCAGTTTCTCCTGGCCAAATAAGAGTAATGTACCTTGTAGAACTGTGGTTGGAATTAAAGAAAAATGCTTGAATTGTTCTTTTCATTATTCTTCCATATAACAGATGAATAGATTGTAATAATTGGATTCAGCAGCCAGATACATACTTTACATTGGTTAAAATACAAATCATAAACACACATTATATTTGTTTGAAAACAAAGCCTTCTATGCTTTGCTAAGATATTTAAAGAATGTTAGAAAACCTCCTAATAAAGTTTATTTTTTAGTTTAAAAAATATCAAACAAAATCACGTTTCAGCATTCAGAACACTGGATATAGTGACATTATATGACAAGTTTTAAAAAAGTTCAAAAGTCAGAGTAAAATAAATCTAGCTTTTCAATATAAAATCTGAAAGGAGAAATTACTTTCATTTTGGGGCTTGGCCTACTAGATGAAATGAGATTTTAAAAAATGTATATATATAATTAAACCAAGTTATTGTTCTTTTACATTCTGGTCAGAAATCCTCTAAGTGATCAAGGTTAATGGGGATTAGTCACACACACAGATAAACTTTATTAGGTTTGTATGGCAGTGACAGTAGTAAGTCGGGCTGCTTACTCTGAATATGCCAAGGACTAGAAGAAAAGAACTTGCCTGATATGTGTCTTACAGTGAGAGGCCCATACTTTGGTGGTAGCTTCAGCACAGTCTTAATAATCTTCATGTCCACACTAGATTTTATTTCTATGCAGTTACTGTAATTTTAGAAGAGAAATTTCTAGCTATATTACATCATACTGAAAGATTCCTTGCTTATTTGTTAGGTGGAGTTTTTTTCAAAGGGAAAGAGGTAATATAAATACTAAATTCTAAATTCAGTTAATTTTCAAACTGAAAGAGGAAATTGAATCTATATGAAAGCAAAGGTGAAATTGGCCTAATATGTTCTTTGTCCAAATGCTTTTTTTTTAATATATATATATATATTTTTATTATTATTAATTCTAATGGGGTGACACCAATAAATCAGGGTACATATGTACAATGAAAACATCTCCAGGTTATCTTATCATTCAATTGTGTTGCATACCCATCACCAAAAGTCAAATTGTCCTCTGTCACCTTCAATCTGGTTTTCCCTGTGTCCCTCCCCTTCTCCCTATCCCACTCTTCCCTCCCTCCCCCCCTCCCAAAACCACCACTCTTTTGTCCATGTCTCATATTCTCACTTTTATGTCCCACCTATGTATGAAATCATGCTGTTCTCAGTTTTTCTTTTTTTCTGATTTACTTATTTCACTCCGTATAATGTTATCAAGGTACATCCATTTTGTTATAAATGATCCGATGTCATCGTTTCTTATGGCTGAGTAGTTTTCCATAGTATATATGTACCAAAGCTTTTTAATCCACTCGTCTTCTGACGGACACTTGGGCTGGTTCCAGATCTTCGCTATTGTGAACAATGCTGCCACGAACATGGGGGCGCCTTTCTTCTTTTCGAACAGTGCTATGGTGTTCATAGGGTATATTCCTAAAAGTGGGATAGCTGGGTCAAAAGGCAGTTCGATTTTTAATTTTCTGAGGAATCTCCAAACTGTTTTCCACAGTGGCTGCACCAGTCTGCATTCCCACCAGCAGTGCAGAAGGGTTCCCTTTTCTCCACATCCTCGCCAGCACTTATTCTGTGTTGTTTTGCTGATAAGTGTCATTCTGACTGGTGTGAGGTGATATCTCATTGTGGTTTTAATTTGCATTTCTCTAATGATTAGTGATGTTGAGCATTTTTTCATATGCCTATTGGCCATCCGTATGTCCTCTTTGGAGAAATTTCTATTCATTTCTTTTGCCCATTTTTTGATTGGGTTGTTTGTCTTCCTGGTGTTGAGTTTTATAAGTTCTTTATAAATTTTAGTTATTAACCCCTTATCAGATGTGCTGTCGAATATGTTCTCCCATTGTGTGGTTTGTCTTTTTATTCTGTTCCTATTGTCTTTAGCTGTGCAAAAACTTTTTAGTTTGATATAGTCCCATTTGTTTATCTTGCCTTTTATTTCAGTTGCCCGTGGAGATAAATCGGCAAATATACCGCTGCTACAGATGTCGGAGAGCTTGCTGCCTATGTTTTCTTCTAAGATGCTTATGGTTTCACGGCTTACATTTAAGTCTTTTATCCATTTTGAGTTTGTTTTTGTGAATGGTGTAAGTTGATGGTCTAGTTTCATTTTTTTGCAGGTAGATGTCCAATTTTCCCAACACCATTTGTTAAAGAGGCTGTCTTTACTCCATTGTATGTTCTTTCCTCCTTTGTCAAATATCAGTTGTCCATAAAGCTGTGGGTTTATTTCTGGGTTCTCTGTTCTGTTCCATTGATCTATGTGCCTGTTCTTATGCCAGTACCAGGCTGTCTTGAGTATAATGGCCTTATAGTAAACCTTGATATCTGGAAGAGTGATACCTCCTGCTTTATTTTTTCTTTTTAAGATTGCTGAGGCTATTCGTGTTCTTTTTTGGTTCCATATAAATTTTTGGAATATGTGTTCTATATCTTTGAAGTATGTCATTGGTATTTTAATTGGTATTGCATTGAATTTATAAATTGCTTTGGGTAATATAGACATTTTAATGATGTTTATTCTTCCTAGCCATGAGCACGGTATGTGCTTCCACTTGTTTGTATCTTCCTTGATTTCTTTTATCAATGTTCTATAATTTTCCAAGTACAAGTCCTTAACCTCCTTGGTTAAATTTACTCCTAGGTACTTTATTTTTTTAGCTGCAATAGTGAAGGGGATTGTTTCCTTAATTTCTTTTGCTGATATTTCATTGTTGGTGTATAGAAATGCCTCTGATTTCTGAGTATTAATTTTATATCCTTCCACCTTGCTGAATTCATTTATAAGGTCCAGTAGTTTTTTGACTGAGACTTTAGGGTTTTCAATATACAATATCATATCATCTGCAAATAGTGATAGTTTTACTTCTTCCTTTCCAATTTGGATGCCTTTTATTTCTTCTTCTTGTCTGATTGCTATAGCTAGGACTTCCAGAACTATGTTGAATTAGAGTGGTGAAAGGGGGCAACCCTGCCTGGTTCCTGATCTTAAGGGGATTGCTTTTAATCTTTGTCCATTTAGTATGATGTTTGCTGTCGGTTTATTGTAGATGGCCTTTATCATGTTAAGGAATGATCCCTGTATTCACACTTTACTGAGAGTTTTGAGCATGAATGGGTGCTGGATTTTATCAAATGCCTTTTCTGCATCTATGGAAATTATCATGTGATTTTTGTCCTTCCTTTTGTTTATGTGGTGAATCACATTGATTGATTTGCGAATATTGAACCAGCCTTGCCTCTCCAGAATAAATCCCACTTGATCGTGGTGTATGATTTTTTTCATATATTGCTGGATCCGGTTGGCTAATATTTTGTTGAGAATTTTAGCGTCTAAATTCATCAGGGATATAGGCCTATAATTTTCTTTCTTTGTCTTTCCCGGTTTTGGGATCAGAATTATGCTCGCCTCATAAAAGGAGTTTGGAAATCTTCCTTCCTCTTGAATTTTTTGAAATAGCTTGAGAAGGATAGGAGTTAGTTCTTCTTTGAATTTTTGATAGAATTCACTTGTGAAGCGATCAGGCCCAGGAGTTTTCTTTTTTGGGAGTTTTTTGATAACTGTTTCGATCTCATTTGTTGTAATTGGTCTGTTTAGGTGTTCTGATTCTTCCAGATTGATTTTTGGAAGGTTATATGATTCAAGAAATTTGTCCATTTCACCAAGATTGTCTAATTTTTTGGCATTTAGTTCTTCATAGTATTTTCTTACAATGCTTTGTATTTCTGTTGTGTCAGTTGTTATTTCTCCACTGTCCTTTCTAATTTTATTTATTTGAGTCCTCTCTCTTTTTTTCTTGGTGAGTCTAGTTAAAGGTTCATCAATCTTGTTTACCTTTTCAAAGAACCAGCTTCTGGTTTCATTGATCCTCTGTATTGTTTCCTTAGCCTCTATGTCATTTATTTCTGCTCTGACTTTTATTATTTCCTTTCTTCTACTTGTCTTGGGTTTTATTTGTTGTTGTTTTTCTAGTTCTTTTAGATGCAGGGTCAGGTTACTTATTTGAGCTTTTTCTAGCTTCTTATGATATGCCTGTAGTACAATAAACTTCCCTCTCAGAACTGCTTTTGCTGTGTCCCATAAATTTTGAGTTGATGTATGCTTATTATCATTTGTTTCTAAAAACTTTTTTTATTCTTCTTTGATCTCATTGTTAATCCATTCATTATTTAATAACATGCTATTTAGTTTCCAAGTGTTTGAGTATTTTTCAGTTTTTCTTTTGTGGTTAATTTCTAGTTTCATGGCATTGTGATCAGAGAAAATGCTTGATATGATTTCAATCTTCTTAAATTTATTGAGACCATTTTTGTGTCCTAACATGTGGTCTATCCTAGAAAACGTACCATGAGCGCTTGAGAAGAATGTATATTCTACTGCTTTAGGGTGAAAAGTTCTGAAGATATCTATGAAATCAAGTTGATCTAGTGTCTCTTTTAAGTCTGCTGTTTCTTTATTAATTTTCTTTCTTGAGGATCTATCCAGTGTTGTTAGAGGGGTATTGAAATCCCCTACTATGATAGTATTGCTGTTAATCTCGCCCTTTATATCCATCAAAGTCTGCTTTATGTATGTCGGGGCTCCTATATTTGGTGTATAGATATTTATAATAGTTATATCTTCCTGTTGAATTGTTCTCTTTATCATTATGTAGTGTCCTCCTTTATCTCTTACTACAGCCTTTGTTTTAAAGTCCATTTTGTCTGATATAAGTATTGCTACCCCTGCTTTTTTTTCATTTTCATTTGCATGAAATACTTTTTCCCATCCTTTTACCTTCAGTCTATGTGCATCTTTTGTTTTAAGGTGTGTCTCTTGTAGACAGCATATGTATGGGTCCTGTTTCTTTATCCATGCAGCTACCCTATGTTTTTTGATTGGATCATTTAATCCATTTACATTTAAGGTTATTATTGATATGTAGTTGTTTATTGCCATTTTATTCTTTAAAGCTGTATTCTTCTTTTGCTCTATTCATTCCTCCCTTTAAACTGTTCACAAGAGGCCCCTTAGTATCTCTTGCAGAGTTGGTTTGGTTTTTATGAATTCCTTGAGGCTTTCTTTTTCTGGGAAGCTCTTTATTTCGCCTTCAATTTTAAACGTTAGCCTTGCTGGATAGAGTAGTCTTGGTTGTAGGTTCTTGTTCTGCATTACTTTGATTATATCTTGCCATTCCCTTCTGGCCTCAAGTGTTTCTGTTGAGAAGTCCGATGTCAACCTTATGGGGGCTCCTTTGTAGGTGATAGCCTTTTTTTCTCTAGCAGCTTTTAAAATCTTTTCTTTATCCATTATCTTTGGTATTTTAACTATGATGTGTCTTGGTGTAGATCTTTTTGGGTTTCTCTTTAATGGAGTTCTGTGTGCTTCTTGAATGTGTGGAGTGTTTCCCAGCCTTAATTTAGGAAAGTTTTCTGCTATGATTTGATTGAACAAAGTTTCCATTTCCTGTCCTCTCTCCTCTTCTTCAGGCACCCCTATGATGCGAATGTTGTTTCTCTTCATGTTGTCACAAAGCTCCCTTAGAGTTTCCTCACATTTCTTAAGTCTCTTTTCCTTTTTCTTCTCTGCTTCTGTGCCTTTGTTTATTGTGTCCTCTAACTCGCTTATTCGATCCTCAGCGTCATCCATCCTGCTTTTAATTCCTTCCATTGTGGTCTTCAGTTCTGATACTGTATTTGTCATTTCTGACTGATTCTTTTTTATTATTTCAATTTCATTTTTTATACTTGTTATCTCTTTATTTAAGTGTTCATAATGACTATCCATTGTTGCTCTAATTTCTTTGAACATCCTAACTATCATTATTCTAAATTCTGCTTCTGGTAATTTGGTTATATCTGGTTCATTCAGGTCCTTCTCTGGGGATTTCTCTTAATTCATTTGGTTTGCATTCCTCTGCCTGCCCATTTTATCTGTGTATAAGCAAGTTGTGGCCACTGGAGTCCAGTAGGTGTTGCCTTTGTGTTCTCTAGGTGTGGTCTGTTGCAGGTCCCCACCCCTTCTGCCGGTGCCTAGGGTGGTTGGGTATGAGCGTTGCCAGAGCCGGCCCACTGTGGCTTTTGCTGTGATTTCTGCCTCTCCTCCGTGGGAAGGGCTGTCACTGAAGCCACAAGATTAGCATTAAGGGTAGAGGTGAGCACCTTTCCTCAGCTGCGGACCCAGCCTATTTCCAGTTCCGCCCAGAACCAGCAGTCGGAACCTGCTCACTACAGTTCCGCGGGTTAGGCGGGGCTTTTGACGTGCTCTCAGCTGTAAGCTTTTGCCCGTCTTGAGATTTAGCCCTGCCCTCGAGGTCAGGGCCCTTCTGCGCAGGGTCGGAAACCAAGGTTTATTGGGGCGAGCGTGTTTGCTGGCTTCCGCTCTGCTGCGTACTTCGGCTCGTCCCGGCCTCTACCCCGCCCCCGCGTTCGGAGCCCGCTCGTGCACGTATGAATGCAATCCGCGGTTTCTCCGGCCGGGCGGGGATAGTAGCGTGAACTCAGCTGCGAGGTTCCAGTGTCTCGGGGTCTACCCCGTTCCTGCGCTCGGAGTCCTCTTGCGCACGTATACTGTCCAACCGCGGTTTCTCCGGCCCGGGGGGTGGGGGGCTGGTAGCGTCAGCTTAGCCGCGCGCCCATTGCCCGTCCCTTGTCCTAGCCCGGTCCCTGCGGTCAGGGCCGGCTTTCACAGGGCCTGCCCGTTCCTGTCCTCCCGCTTTGTCCCCGTAAGTGGGATTAAAGTGGGCCCGCAGCTTCCGGACCGCTTTCGCGCGTCCCCTCTGACCCTCTGGGCTAGACCAATCTCCCACCGGCTTGGCCTCTGCCCACGCCGACAGAACCGCCTTTCAGCGTCCTGCCGCCCACCATGCCCTTAAGCAGCCCTCAGCAGAGTGGGAAGTGACCTAATACTCCACACTCTAGGCCTGGGAGCTCCCTCACTTGTTTCACAGCTCAAAACTGTCCAAACGCCTCTTCTAGGCTCTAGGACTGCAGGCTGGTGCGTGGTTCCTGGGACCCAGGTCCCTCCCTCTCCGCCAAACTTTCCTCCAGCCCCGCGGGTCTCTCCGGGCTGCCGTTTGCTCCGGGGAGCTGGGCAGCCCTCTTCGCGTTTTCGCTATTCCTACCAGTCTCAATGTGGCTTCTTCTGTGTTCCTTGGTTGAAGAGTTCACTTAGTTTAGTTCAAAGTTGGTTTATCCAGATGATGGTTCTTTATATTGAGTTAGAATCCACTTTGCTTCTGGGAGTTGGAAGTTGGTACGTCCGCCTACTCCGTCGCCATCTTGCTTCCCTCTTGTCCAAATGCTTTTCATAAATTGTCGACTAAGCGGTTCATGGATATTTTGATCCTCTTTTCCCCTGTCATCAATTTTGCATATAGTTTCTCTTTAAAAATAAAGATATTAACATCAGTCTCACATTCAGCTCCTGGCCTTAGTGTTTAGCTTTTGATTGTTCAGTTGCATGCTAATTAAGATAAACTTCTAGCTTTAAGTTCTCTGAAGTTTCTTTTATCAGGGCAACTAAACTGTTTGAAGATCCAGTTTAATTTAGGTATGGCAAAATCAAGCCATAGATGTAGAGAACTATAAATATTATCTGGATATATTAGTTGAATTACATGGGCTATTTAAAGACAAGAGAGAATGTGTTTTAAATACAGTATTGCTATTACTTTTCTGAAATACCTGACTACAACAGGAGGCACTTAATCATATACTTTGATTTTTGCATAGTCTGATAGCAGCTGATCCTGAGGCATTACTTATCTTCCTTATCAGTTTGCTCTTTTCTGTGTTCCTTTCAATATTAAATAGAATATTAAGTGATAGATTTAGTTTTCTCTAACACTGGACTCTAATAAGATTTACAAATATCCAAATACACATTATAAACAATTATATATAAAAATGGCAGTACTTAGGTAGTTTATCAGCATGAAAATGAAAACACAGTTCATCGTGACTAGAAACAACTATCAAGTTTGTGTGTTGTTAGGAAAATAATCCCCTGAAAGATAGATTAATTATTTTGCTAAATAACCAGAACTTTGTATTCTAATTTGTGCAGACTTAAAAGGTAGAAGTGATATCATGCTTTTAAAAATTTAAATAATTTATACACCTTTTTTTTCTGAGTCAGTATCAAAGTTTGTACATTTTCTCCAACTAAATTATGTTCTTTTAAGAAGCCCGCTCCCTTGGGTTAGGTTGGAGAGAAGCAGGTAGAGGGAGAGGGAAACTCACGACACATACAAGAAATTGTCCTAATTTCTGAGAAACATGGGTTTGACAATCACTTAAGACAAGATAGTTGATATGGCTGTCAGGATGGATTCTTTTTAAAAGAATGTTTTTATTGAATAACATTGTGACACTTTGCTCAGATGGATGTCTTTAGCAGTATTTGATTAATGTAACGTAATAAAAGAGATGCACACCAAAGTGTCTGTACGTGTCTTGTTAAGTATGTTTGATTCATTATATGTGGTTCTCAGTTCTTTCCTCTTTCTGAAGTTCATTTTTTATCATTTCAATAATATATCTATAAATATGAAAAAGTTGGCACTTTCAAAGTCTTTGACATATATAGCTATTAATTCATAACTCTAAAAAAATTGTATCTTTCAACCTGTCATTTTAAAGCTTGTAGACTTTATTATAGTGGTAACCTGTGTAAGAAATTAGATTTTGAACTTTAGCAAGAAGAAAAATAAGCTGGTGGACTGAAAAGTTAAAGAAAAGACATCTAGACTTAGTTCTAAAATAGAATTACATGAAAAGATAAATTATTAAGGATATATATTTAAATCACTGAAGATATCACTGAGGTTTACATTGGTTGGTTACAGTTTCTGATTTATTTTGTTTTCCAATCCAGATATCAAATAGTGAGCAAACTTGTACCATAATTATCTTTGAGTAGTGCGAACATTCATGTACATTCTCATGACTCCTGACCATCCAGAGTACAATCAATTTATTTTAAAAATGTGTAAGGCAACATTAAAAAAAGAAAAATGCATGTTTTTCTTGTTTCCATAAATTGGTTATCAAACAAACATGATTTTAAGTTAGTAAAACTGTAACTGTAACTAATTTCATTTTTTGAAAAAGAACTCACTCCCGGGGTTAGTGAGCATGAAAAAAACCCCTCACTATTCAAAGGGCTAACAAAGCTATTCATATTCAGTTATGGGTTACACTTATATATATCTATATATTTATGATATAGGTGGTTTTTATGCTAATGTATTCTGAAGCCAAAATAATAATAGCACTTAGTTATAGATATGTTCTAGGCATTATTGTTTTTACCAAGAGTAAGCCCTATAAGGTAGATGATATTTTATTTCCATTTACAGATGAGGAAGCTGAGGGAAGAGTAATATGTCCAAGCACACATATGGTAAGGGCAGAGCTGGGCTTGGAACGCAGGAGTCTGGCGTCAGAGCCTCTGACCTCCTCTAGGGAAAGCTAAACTTGGAATGTTTTCTTCTTGGTGCCTTTGGTCCTGCCTCATAACCTTTACTGCATAATGAACAGCTTGGCCCCCTCATTTCCCAGGTTCCTTTCCTTGGTTTGATTTAGAAAATAATGGTCAAACATTAGGATAGCAAGTCTGAAGTGTTCCATGTAATGAGCTCTGACTCACAGATGATTTGGGGGTTTTGGGTGCCAGGCTAGTACATCATGTGTGAATAAGCTTGTGTCAGGGGCTGAGGGTGAGGCCTGAGGACATGGTTTATGTTGGAGCCTCACTGTGTTCGGGGTGACTCATGCGCACTAAACAGCAGAGTCATGAACCATTTACACACACCCAATATCAGGTTCACTCCAAGGTTGTTCTTCCACAGCCATTTCACAGCTCTCTAAAAGGCACAGAACTTATTCTGGCCTTTTTACAGGAGGATCTTGAAAGGGAATGAAGAGACGATGGCCTTAAGGTCCGGATGGCCCCTTGTTGGGGGGTTGTTCATCCTCTGATCTCTGAAAGACACCTGGATGGCACTTTCCTGTATAGTGGTGTGTGGAAGGCGTGGGTTTGGGATCAGACAGACAGTTGCCTAGCTCTTGGCAATGTCCTTACCACCTCTGAAACCTGGGGCAGTGCATTTGTTATTCTTGGGTATGACTTTCTTGGAAAACTATATAGAATGTGATGGAGCGTTGTTTTTATGCATTTACGGGAAATTAACACAGAAGAAAAAATTTAACATTATTTTCTGTGGTCACTTCGCCAGTAACGTTAGCTCAAAAAATGACTGATGTCAGAGTGCTAAGAAAGGATGCAAATTTTATTCATTTTTGTATCTGTTTACAAAAATTAACATTGTCAAGTGAGAAGAAAAGATGGTTTAAAATATGCTGTAGTATTTTTTTTTTACACAAGGCCTTTTGAAACTATAAAGAAACCTATGCAAAGACTAAAAGAGGGTCAACATTGTAGGCTCACAGCATACTGGGAATCTTGCGGGCATGGAGGGAGTATGGTCCACCCTATACTGCTCATGGAACAGTCCATCTGTGGATCAGTAGGACCTTCAGGCTTCTGAGCTCTTCTGCTGTGACTGGACCCGCCTCTGTTCCTCCTCAACTCTAACTAACTAGGTCGGGAAGAAGAGATAGCCGTAAGTGAGTCAACCACATTGCTTAGGCTTGTATGTTTTGGGGACACATTGGCTAAAACAAATCATAAAATCATAGTTCTGAGTGATCTTCTGTTCTTGGAAATAGAGAATTAGAGAAGAAAGCTGTGTTTGTCATTTCAGAGTCCCTAGGTCTGGTGCTTACCTTTAGTATGTATTTTGGGCAAGTCTCCTCACTTTTTGGAGCCTAACTTACTGCCCCTAAGAATTGAAGGGACTGGATGCTAGGATCTCTAAGGCTCCATATGAGTGTGTGTGCCACAGACCCTGTACTTGTCCACATAAACACTAAGTAAACTTGCAGTTACTATGGAGAAGGACTGTGTCTTTGCTGATAATTGTAAATGTCCATGATGTCAAAATGCAGCAGGGTAAAAAAGTGAAGTTGAAAAAAGAGGAAGAGGTGTGACAGGGTATAAGTGAAATAGTTTTGAAGGGTGTGCACTTTTTAGGTTGCCTAAGGTCAAGGCTGACAAGTATGTCTTCTAGCATATTTGAGCATTCGCCAAACTACATTTTGATTAAGAACTACCTTGTCCTGAAAGAAAAATGGCGATATTTAAAGCAAGGTTAACCCCATGGCTCAGCTAATTTATTTTTTTTCTGATGGAGGATATCCTTGGTTTGTTACTTTTCTACTGAGTCTTTAAAAGAGAACATTAGACTTAACAAAAACCCATGGGCCCCCAGAGAAAGAGGTACAAAGGAATGAGGGAAAGAGAAAAGCCTTAAAAGACATTACTATATTAATAAATTATATAATTATATTAACTTCATTATGGAAATTTATTTTAAACATGTATAAAATATAGTGAAGAGTATAATGAATCTCTATATTTTTATTAGAATTCACCAACAAATTCATGGCCAATCTTGTTTCAACTATATCTTCACTTAATCTTGATTTACTGAGATTACTTTGAGAGAAATTCTACATATAATTTAATCTGTACATATTTCTCTAAAAGTTAAGAATTCTTTTATTTACACACCTAAATATTTAACAAAAAATTTTAAATATTATTCTGTATCAAGTTAGGATTCAGATTTATCCATTCTCTCATATACATTCTTTAACAATTTGTTTGAAGCTGGAGCCTAATGGTTCATAGATAGCTATTGGTGAATCTACCTCGTTTCTTTTAATCTATAGGTTTCCTTCCATCGTTCTTTTTCCCCCCTCTTAACTTCTATTTGGTGAAGAAACTGGGTCATTTTTCCAGTGAATTTTCTGATTTTAATGATTAAATTTCTGTGTCATCTTTTGACATGTTCCTCGGTCTCTTCTGCTTCCTGTAAATTGGTACTTAAAGTCATGATTAGATTCGGGATTTTTTTTTTTTTTTTTTTTTTTTTTTGGTGGCAACTCTAATTCACAGATGTGCAGTGTATTTTTATTAGCAGGCAAAAAATGTCTTATTGCTTCCTGTTTTGTGATATTAGTGGCCAGTATTGATCATTGCCTAGATCTTTTAATTAATTATCTGCTGCAATATATTAATCCTATTAATATGCTGACTTATTTTATACCTAGTAGCTGAAATATTTAGTTATATTAAGAGAAACCCTATGTGATTGCTCTTAGGATTTAAATGTTCAATTTAATGTATATAAAACTCAGAATAAATACTGGATTTAACCCTTTATTTAGCAGCTTCAGCTATTTTCTGGCTTTCTTTATAGGTGACAAATGAGAGCTGTGTGTGTGTTTAAATTGTTTTATTTTGAACTCATGGATTTAAAAATATTTGGATTGTGAGCTTCTAAATCAGGTGAATGGATGTGAGTATGAGGCCTGGTTCTTCCCTGCTAGACTGGATATAATCTTTTCTCCTTTCTTTCCATGCTTAAATCCTGGTGTGTCACTTTTAGCTTCGTCCTGCAAAAGTATTTTCTTTAATTTTCCTGACCAGGTTAAAACTGCCCAGATGCACAGTTTGACATTCATTTGTGTGGATATTTGTTTAGAGCCCATTTTCTTTTTCAGTCTATAAATTCAGTGCAGGCAGGGGCTATGTTTTGTTTTAACTAAGCATCATCTCCCCCGTGTATGCACAGTGCCAGGAAAATCAAATGTGCCTGTAAATATTTGTTGTTTGAATACTAAAATAATTGGGCAGATTAATCTCTCTGAGCTTCAGTTTTCTCAACAATAAAATAGGGGCAACAATACTGACACTATGACATTATTGTGAAGATTCAATGAGACAAAGGGTCTAAGACACCTGACCAATTGTAGGCATTCTCAAGTGGTAGCCAGTTTTATTACTATTTTTCATCTAATGACCTTTGACACAACTCCTAATGTGAATAGCTTTGCTGATATCTCTGCCTAAAAGTATTGCCTGAGAATAATTATGAAAAATAATTTTCTGCTTCTGCTTATGGAAATGCTAAGCCAGACGGCAAATTAACAGCATTCATAGAGCTCTAAAATGTTCTGAAAGGGGAAGAGAAAGAAACTGAGTTTAAGTCTTCTGCCTCAAAGGGGTATAATGCGAGAAGAGGTAATAATTGAGAATTATATCAAAATCACCGTAATTATATGAACCAATTAAATCTGAGGAGATGGATGGAGTAGTTAAAGTAAGGGAAAAATATCCAGGTATGTTGGATTTTAAAAGAGAGAAAGAAACTACTTTGGAGGAGTCTTTAAGAGTGGAAGAGAAATTCTGAAGTTAAAGCTGGTCTCTTCGTCAAAAAAGGAAGTTTTTGCTTTAGGCAGGCTGGTGAAATTTATTCACAATTTATTGACCAAAAATATTTCTTGTATTGGCTTTAGTTTATTCAAATCAGAGTTGATCCTTATACAAATACTAAAACTTTAGATTTTTTCCTGTTCAATCACTCTTTATCTCACCTTCATAGTTGTATTCAGGATGTGTCTTTCTCTGAATGACAGATTTCACTTAGCAAAATACTCTCTTGGTCTATCCATGCTGTCACAAATGGTAAAATTTCATTCTTTTTATGGCCAAGTAATATTCTATGATATGTATGTACCACAGCTTTTTTTTAATCCATCCTTCTATTGATGGGTAGTTTGGTTCCTCCATATATTGGCTTTGTAAATAATTTTGCAATGAACAAAGGGGTGCATATATTCTTTCAATATAACTCTTGAAAATATTTATGCACCCAACATAGATGTTTCTAAGTATATAGAGCATACCTTGATAGACATAAAGGGAGAGATCAACAGTAATACAGTCATAGTAGGAGATTTTAACACCCACTAACATCAATAGATATACTTCCAGTCAGAAAAGCAACAAGAAAATAACAACCTTAAATAACACACTAGGCCAGAGGGATTTAATTGATATTTTCAAAGCATTTTAGCCTAAAGCAGCAGAATATACATTCTTTTCAAGTGCACATAGAACATTTACTAAGATAGATTACAAGTTAGGACAGAAAACAAGTCTCAATGAATTTAATAAGATTGAAATCATATCAAGCATATTGACACAATGGTATGAAACTAGAAATCAATTACAACGAAAAATATCTGAAAAACACACAAACACATGGAGACTAAATAACATGATACTAAACAATGAATGGGTTCACAAGGAGATCAAGGAAGAAATCAAAAGATACCTTGGGAAAAGTAAAAATGGGAGAATAGAAACCCCAAATCTATGGGGCACAAGGAAAAACAATTCTTAAAAGGAAATTCATAGCATTACAGACCTACCTCAAGAAACGAGAATAATCTCAAATAAACAATCTAACCTTATACCTAAAGGAACTAGAAAAAAACAACAATAAAACCCCAAGTGAGTAGAAAAAAGGAAATGATAAAGATCAGAGTAGAAATAAAATAAAGTAAAAAAAAACAATACAAAAAAATCAATGAAAATAAGAGCTGGTTCTTTGAAAAGATAAATAAGATTGATAAACCTTTAATCAGATTCATCAAGAATAAATGAGGACTGAAAATCAGAAATAAAAGAAGTAACAACTGACACCAAGTAAATACAAAATATTGTAAGAAAATATATATTACGAACAACTGTATGCCAACAAATTGCACAATCTAGAAGATATGTATTGTATAAATTTGTAAAAACATACAATCTTTCAAAACTGAATCAAGAAGCAGAAAATATGAACAGACCAATTACAGCTAATGAAATAGAAGCAGTGAAAAACAAATTACAAAAAACTTTTGTTCCAATAAACAAAAATTCTAGACCTGATGGTTTCACAGGTGAATTTTATCAAACATTCAAAGAACTGAAACCTATCCTTCTCAAACTATTGTAAAAAATTCAAGAGGAGGGAAGACTCCCAAGCTCATTTTATGTGGCCAGCATCATCCTAATTCCAAAACCAGATAAAGACACTACAAGGAAAGAAAAGTGTAGGCCAATATTCCTGATGAACATCGAAAATCCTGAACAAAATATTAGCAAATTGAATCTAGCAGTACATTAAAAAGATCAAACACCATAATCAAATGGGAATTATTCCTGGGATGCAAGGTTTGGTACAATATCTTAAAGTCAAATGATATGATACAATACACAAACAAAATGAAGGATAAAAATCACATGATCAAGACCTGATGGGAGAGCTCGGTTGGTTAGAACATTATCATGAAGCACAGAGGTTGTTGGTTCAATCCCTGGGCAGTGCACATATAGAAACAGATCAATGTTCCTGTCTCTCTCTCTCTCTCTCTCTTTCCATTCCTCTCTCTCTAAAATCAATAAAAAAATAAAACAATACATAAATCACATTGATAATCGTATCAATAGATGCAGAAAAAGCATTTGACAAAACCTAGCACTCTTGTATGATAAAAACTCTCAGCAAAGAGGGAATAGAGGGAACAGATCTCAGCATAATAAGGGCCATATATAACAAACCCACAGCTAACATTATACTCAATGGGGAAAAACTAAAAGTGTTCCCAGACCTTCTGCTACTTGTAGAGTTGAGTGTTTAGAAAAATCCCTGCTTTTATTCTTTTCCATAAAGCTGTGTAAAATTGACTTTCCCCTTGCTTTCCCAGTACATCCTGTCATATCCTTATTGCTGCATGGACCATGCTGTTTATATCTGCTGACTTCACTACTCTGAGCACCTGGAGGGGAAGAACTCTCTTATTCATATTTGTAAACTCAGCAGAATGCACAGTACATACCTAATGTTTAAGAATAACAAATGGGTGACTGAAGTTTTATCTAGTGACTTACACATTTTAATTTCAGTAAGATATCTAGTTACCTGAAAGATAGATCAGTAATGAGTAACACAGGAACCTAAGTTATGTTATCTGATTGACCACTTTTTAGGAGCAGGAACAGAGTGGTAGTGAGATGGCCAGGCACAGCAAGCTGATTTGGGTGTAGTTTTTAGCAGTGAATGCCAACTTTCAGCCCTGGCTGAGATTCAGGGAAAAAGCAAAGGTAACCTCCCTAGTTTGTAGTTTTTTGTGTTTAGCATGGCCCTTGTGTAAAAGAGAAGTTAGAGGAAGCAACGCTTGTTTAGAAAATAACAATCAGCTTTTAGTTTTTCTTGACTGATTTTTTAGTTTACTAGATTGTAGAAACTGAGCAGAGGCCAACTGAACAGAGGTTAGATGGATGTGGACAATTGTTGGAGAGCCTCCAAACATGGACATATAACAGGGTTGTCTGTATAGCTGTCCATCATAGAAATGCAGAATGATCTTTCCAGATAAAAGCCGCCTTATATTCTCAGTGTTTTGTATATTTGCATAGAGAAGTTGCTCCTTCATGTAAGTTCTGAAAACATTCATTATCTGCTTAAGAGAGATGCTTTTGACGTAAACAACTATCTACCTGGTGTCAGAATTTCTCAACAGATAAGACATACTTGTGTTCAGGAAGGAACTTCTGCAGTCAGATAGCACACCAAACTTTTATTGTTAATATGGGAAGAAAGGCATGCTTCAGAATAACAGGAAAACCCACTCCGGTGTGTCTGAACCTGGCATGGTGGAAGGGCTGTCATTTTTTTTCAGGCACACTAAACACAGTCATTTTTCCAACTTGGACTGTCCTAGATTGTATTACCTTCTGAAATATTTAGTACTATGGCAGAGATTAAATAAATTCTGGGATGTTTTTAAGACAGGGTTAGATATGAACAATAAAATGTTTATCATTAAACATCAGACTGATCTTGTTGAATTTCATAGGAATTAGCACTTGTCTGAGTTTGCCCAATTAAGTATCTCCATCTATAACATGTTTTTTCTTTCTTTTTTTCCCCCTGAATGAAAGAATGGCAGAAGTGGATCTTTTTGATAATTTTTTTCTATCATGTCTAAATATATACAATTCATAGCTATTTTCCAATAGTTTTGTATTTACTAAATAAGGTTATTTAAGTATAAAGATTAACAAGTGACATTTGACTTCTGATTTATACGAAACCTTAAGAAATTATACTAAATAAACTTAAATTATACTGATTAGGAAGTCTGATATAATTCTTCTCAAGAGGAAAATAAATATATTTTTATTCTTTTATTTAAAAATAAGTTGTGTTTGACATATGCATCTCAGGCTTATGGCAGTGAAGAGATTAAATAAAATGCCAGTTTGTGGTAATTTTTATATTTTTAAATTTTAAATCCTAACAATACAGAGATAATTTCTGAAATACCCTTTTTCTCTCACAAGTCAAAGGTTTGTCATGCTTATTATTTGCTTTTAAAACTTTTATGGATTTATTTTCCTTTTTATTTCTAAAGTTAATTGAACTGTTTAACAAAATAGATCTTAATAGTGTTGATAAAGTCTTATTATTATTCCTTGTAAAAATTATTTCTTAGAGACTGGTAGAAAGTCCTCTAGTATTTAATACAGTTTACAACCTCAGTGAGATGGACCATTTACAGAAATGCCAACTGGGGTTGATACTAGAACAGTGTTTTTCAAATATAATCATTCTAGCCTCCTTTGTATTACTATGTATTTTTGTTTGTTTCCTTATTACTGTCAGGCAGACTTCCCCTGAGGAATTTGGATAGACAATTGAAGGGAGATGTGTTTTCAGGAAGACTTAGTGCTGACATTAGAAAGACGTCTTAGTGAAATATGGCAGAGGTCACTGTAACATGGCATTGAGTCTCATAACTGGAGGAAGTAGGTAGGACATAGTATTAGAAAGAGAAAGATACTGAGGTGTTTTTAACACAGGCACAGGAATATATGGCAATTATAGAACATTACTGAAGTTTTCCTCTAGAATGAATAATTACCAAATATAATTTGAAGCTTTATACAGACCCAAGAAAATATCAATATCTATGATTTTTAAAATTTACTTGTACTTTACAAAGGCTGGCAAATGGAGAGTGAATAAATAAATACTTTCATAATTCATCGTTGAAGTTCATATCATGACTTGAATTTAGCTAGGTGTGATACCTAAGTTAGTGACATATAGATGTCTTTCCAATGGTCTGATTTGTTTAAAAACAATGCTGAAATAATTTGACAGATCGCTAAGTATTCTAGACTTAATGTGGAGGCAAATTTTGCATTAGACAGTAGCTTGTCAAATGCAAGTCAAGTATTTAACCACCCTGAAAAAATGAATTTTCTTGTGAAGTTGAAATGATTACATACTGTATTTCCTAACTTAATTAGAGACATATGTACCTCTGGTCTAATAAGCTCCATATTGTTAAATGGCAATGCTAGCATTTCCCTTGATCAGTGTTATCCACAATTTAATCTTAATATTATTTTACTAAATCTGTGGTGATATCTTGTTTTTTTTTTTTTTCTTCTTCTTTTCTTTGTTTGGTGTCAGAGAGTAGAGAGGGTTGACTGCTCATAGGGTTGAGGGCCAATTTGTATGTATGTTCAAAGTATAACACTGAAATTGTTGGTGTAATTATAACCAGAATTCTGTATCCTCAAATTTTCATATCTGGGGAGCTTTGCTACTGTAAGCAAAAATCAGAAGAGAGACTGATATTTATTCCCAGATGAATTATTTTCCTATCAGTACAAGATCTGATAAAGAGTGAAAAGAAAGCACATTTTGGGATAGTTTTTCAGGATCTTCATACTGCAGGTGGACATATATCAGATATTATACTAATTTAGTCTAAGTACTCTTACGCCATAATATGAGAGTCAGATAGGGTGTCTTCTGTAAATAGCATAGTTAAAATAATATTGGAAATGACAAATGGTCAAATATGGGCATAATTTTTATTTTAGAGATACGTTATTGTACAGACAAATTTAGTAGTAAGTGCATATTTTACTTCTAAAAATGTGCTGACTAAAGCTGCTTTCCCCGTAATGTTCTGATGATGAGATTTCATATTGTGTGCATTGAATGTTACATTTTTCAATCCTCTGAGCCCAAGAAGAGTTCTTAGCCTTTACATCTCAATTGCCCTAAGATAATGCTAAAAAGAAGTACAATCCTTCCATAGGCACTACCAGTACCATATACCAACCTTTGCCTCTTCTCAGGGACTCTGATTGGTTTCAGTTTGCAAGAGCCCATGGAAGAGTCCCCGTGTTCAGTGGCTAGAATTAAAATCCTTCTTCTCTTCAGCCCAGTTTAACACTTCCATGATTCTTAGGGAGCTCTGACTTCCATTTTGAAAACAGAAAACCAAACCACAGATTTGTGAATGTCAATGTGGAAGTTAGGAAGGCTATAGCAATTAAGACATGGAAACTTCCTATTGAAATTTTGTTAGTCTCACTTATATTGACTCTTGGGTAAACACTCTAAGAATTTGTAATTTTGTTGGATACTTTATGAAGCAGACATTGCAAAATGCACCAATAGGGTGAAAGCTACTATATTAGTAATTAGCTCAAGAAACTAAAAAATGATAAACTATCTACTGGAAGTTTGAGTGCAAATATAACAATGCAAAGATAAGTACCACACTCCAGTGAGAACTAGTTCAACATCTGAATTCAGAAAACTCCAGATTTCTTCCTTGTTGAGTCCTGTGAATAGAGAAGAGAATTAGAAAGGGAAGTAATTCACAAGGGGGCGGGGGTGTTGGAGAGTAAACTGAACATTTCCATGGAAATAAACTGGGTTATGACTTTTTTTCTTTTTCTTTCCCACTTCTGAGCTATTGCTTCCAGTTTACTTCAATGCAGTCACTGAAGTAGTTTAGAAAGAAATCTTTGATATGCCAGATCAACCAAAAGTTTTAAAATACCCCTTTGTGTTTCCATTTATAATGCAAATAGTAAGTAGGCATTTTGGGTTCATTTCTCCATCTTCTCTGAGGTGGGTGAATGTATACAGAGCACGGAAGTGAAGGGAGTCCCACAAGAGAGCACATCTTTGATAGTTCAATAATAAAAAAATATATATGTAGTTCTTTTCTAAATACCTTTTGCCTTCTAAGAATATAAAAAAAATGAGAGTAAGAGATCTAAGAAGAATAAATGGTAGTTGCACTCTATGTTAGCTGAATGACTGAAGATATCGTTCTATGAATTACCCACTACTTAGATATTCCTATGTCTAGTCTAGCCTTTATGAGCTCATAAAAAAGACTTTGCTTAGGTGTCTAAGAAAGCCCAATATCTTTATATATTGTCAGAACAGAACTAGCATACTGTTTCAATATAACTTTGAAAACCAGCAGATATTTTGTTATATAAAGTAAGCGGGGCAATCACCTTAAACCCAAGTTTACATTTTAGTTTTATCATACATAAACATTCCCCAGCCAAAGTAGTTTTAAAAAGTGGTAACCTATGTTTGAGAATGATGGAAAGAGACTAAATTCTGGTTGAAATAGTATTGCCCTTGCAGTGCCTTATTCATGAGAGAATCCCCAATCTCTTTTTTCAGATACATAAAAAAGCCAAGGTTAATTAATGTCAGAAACACAGATGAGGGTTGTCAATGATCGTAGGGCCTTGCTGGGTGGAAGGGCTGGGGTTCTGTATACCCTGCATAGTACATGAGCCCTAGGGTTCACTTTCCTGTTGAGTTCCTCTATAAAAGGCTCTTATGCATTCTGAAGCTTCACACTTTTTCCCAGGCAACTGATGTCAAAATATATTTCCAATAAATACAGTAAATACTGCCTTCCCCCAATGCAACCAAGAGCAACAACATTTTAAGAAGCTTCAACTGAAGTGTGAGTAATAACCATTGGATAAACAGAAGTTTTGCCATCTTCTGTTTCAAAACTGAGCTTTTCAAATGTAAACAATTTACAAGGAAAAAAGTGGGCCATGTCAGATCTGGGAAACAGAGGAAAATTTGACAGGGATGTCAGAGGTGTGTTTTGGCAGGACAGGCAGTTATGATTCTAAACTGTTTAGAGATATTCTCATATTTGAAACAAAAATCATCATTCCTTCACTTTCCCTGCCCCACCTTTCCCTTCTTTTTCCGCGTGGGCACTGGCTTGGACTCTTGTTGCCTTTGCTTCTCTCAGGGATCTGAGCTTGTTGCTTCTTCATGCTCTGCCCCTTCTCCTCATCACCCCGATTCTTCTCCCACCTGGGTTTGTCGAGGAGCCGTTTCTCCCAGGTACACTCTTTGCCTCAGCCTTGCTTGAGTCCCTCATATATATTTCTTAATGGTTATATTGCATGAGAAAAAATGTCTCCCAATGATCCCCTTTTCCTTGTTATCTGACTCAAGTGAAGTTTTACAACTCTAATTGGAGACATATCTTTATTTTTATACACTGCTACTCTGTTTTGCTGTCCCATTTAACCCAGGAGGTATAAAAGTGACCAAATGCTGAAACTGTTTAGCACATTAAGACCTATTTGCTGAAATGACAATAAAATGCATGAGAAAGCATGTGATATATTCCCTGTAGTGGATGCTTATATCCCCTTCAGTTCCTGGTACATGCTCCCTGGCTGCTTTGAGCATGGCTGATAGGTTCACAGCTGCCTCCTTCTTTGGAGACATACCCTCTGACCAGTAATTGACTGGGAAGGGAGAGCTGGTAAAGGCCAGCCTCTGTGCTCAGGGTGGACCTGATGCCTCAAGGTGCAAATTGTACTCCAGAGCCTCTCCATGGGGTCAAGTGATGCTATCCTCCCTCTCAGCCCATGTCCTTTCCTGGCATTCTTTTCTTCTTTTATCCCTCTCTTCCTTTAAACAGTCCTTCAAAAAATCAGTTAAACAAAAATTCCCATTTTAGACTTGTTTCTAGGGAACCTCACCTAAAACATACACCTTTAAAATAAAAATCTTAGAATTATTTAACAACATTTTCAATATACAAAAAATGTCCAGTTTTAAGATCGATATTGATTAGAATAAAGCCTTAGATTTGGAAAAACAAAATGAAAACTTGAGATATTTTCAGTTGTTGCAAAGCTTAAGAAGTATCAAGATATTATCTTTTGCCTCATAAAAAAGAGGAAATGCTTTTTAAGGAGTTGCAAATATTTCAAATGTTATTAGCCCTGAGAAATCCCATGAGTGGGGCTGCAGCAGTCTCCTAAGTACTTACGTGATGACTAACTTCAGATTTTCTTAAATGGTTTCAATTGCATGACCTCAAGTCAATCTCATGACAGGAATGATAAGCAGGGATAGTCATTACCCATTTTTTGCATGTGAAGACTGTGTATCTGAGGGGTTAAATGCCTTGGTCAGTTAATACCTGGCCCATAGTAGGTGTTCAAACCCAGGTGACTGTGAAACATGAGTAAAATTTGTTAATTTAAGTAGGTTATTACATTTATTATAGGCTGGACCTGTACAGTTTTATTATTAAGTCTGTTCAGGCTGCCTTAGCAATCAACCTACTAACCTAGAGTTAATCTTGGGCAAAGTGGTCAAATTTATATTAAATGTGTATATTATTAATCCATTTATGTTGCTAACAAAGTATCCTAAAACTTAGCATTTTAAGACAACAAACATTTATTATTTCACAGTTTCTGTGGGTCAGGATCTGAGGGTTGCTTATGTGCTTCTGTCTCAAAGACTTCATAAAGCTATAGTCATCATATCACCCAGGGGTGTGGTCTCATCTGAAGATTGGTTCAGGAAGATTAGATTCTAAGCTCACTTAGGTTGTTGTTCCTGGCAAGTTGAGACGGAGGGCCCCATTTTCTCACTAGCTGTTGGCTGGAGACCTCCCTTAGTTTCTTGTCAAAGGGCCTTTTCCATAGGACAGCTCACAATATAGCAACTGACACTTCTCAGAATGAGCAAGTGAAAGAGAGCAAGAAAAGACGAGCAAGATGAAAGCCAGGACTTTTTGGTAATGATCTTGGATGACACATCCCTTTACTTTCATTGTGTTCCGCTGAACAGGAGTGGGTCACGAGGTCTAGCACATACTCAGTGGGAGGGGCTTATACAAGAACATGAATGTCAGGAGGCAGGAGCCATTTTAGGAGCTGTCTACCAAGACGGGAGGGAGTCAGAGTTTACATGTCCGAGACCGTACAACTTGATCCAACCCCTCATTCTCTCTATGAGGAAGCACTGTATTGTTTTCAATATGTTAATTTTATGGTTTTAGGCATATGTGTTCTAGTTTAATGCTCTTCCCACTTGTTCTTCCTCCTACCCACTCTTCAATTTCTCTTCTCTTTTTGCTCTTCCTTTCTTGCTTCCTCTGCCCTCGTCCTTCTATTTCTACTTACTTCTCTTTCAGACTTGCTGTTTTTCTCTCTCTTCTCTCTCCTCCTCTCATCAGTCAGTTTTCATTTGGGATCCAAGTCCTCTATATTGTTTCTTCTACCATGGCCCTTACTACTCCTCTGCTCATAAGGATCATGAGCAAACAGTAATTTTAGGTGCTGGCTTTTAAATTACTAAATAGAGCATTTTGTTCAACAATTGAGTTTAGTGTTTCTTCCAAGTTCCTTTAGAAAGATGATACCATGATGAAGTGAGACAACAGACTTTTTTATAGAACATTAAAAATTCCATTTTAGAGGGAGGTATGTAAATTATTTTTTATTTCCCCATGCAGAATGTTAGGTTTCAGTTATATCTAACTTCTAATCTTGTATGTTATATGTTAAATCTTTCCAAACATAAGATAATGATGATTATGTTGATGATATAGGCCAAAGAATCTAACTTATCTAAAAAGGCCTGTTTTACTCTTGATAACAGGGACAGCAAATTTATTCTTATTTCCAGTATCTAACATTGTTTGAATCAATAAATGAATGTAGCACTGTGGTAGAACTACAGTAAATTGGACGGGTTGGCTACTTCAGCTACAAAAGATAAGATAATCAAATGGTTTTTCCAGATTGCATGCGGAATTATGGGAAAATGTTAATAGTATCTCTATTTCTATTTTTCAGCAATAGAAAATGTTCTCAAAGGAAAGGGAATATGTAACCCAGAAGAGAGCAGATTTCACATGTGGGGGTGATGCACAGTAATTAGCCTGTTTTGGTCTAGGATGACAGAGTCCATAGACTGTTTTGTGATATTAGGCAAAGATTCTTGGGGTAAAACGTGATTAGAATATGTTCATCTCAGTGACATAGTATGTTTGTTAAGCCTATTGGCACATAGCAACCAATTTCATTGTATGACCTACTGGCTAGAAACATCAAAAGTAGAAGTCATATCATTTGGAGAACAGTTGTTTAGTGAGCTAGAATGAATGAAGTCTTTAGTGAGTGCCAGCATCAGATACTGTTCTAGTTTGTTGCTTGTCATGCCCTATTCTCCATCTGGGATGCCCAAGGCACTCTTTTTCAGGACACTTGACCTACCAGTCATATTTCAGAAACGACCGATTTGGTGCTTGCTGATGGCGTTTAGACTCTGAGGAGTCTGGCTGCTGGATTACATACAGACTAATGACCCATCAGATGCTAAAGGCAAAAGCTTAAAGTGCACTAGTGAATTAAACCACAGTATTGTCAGAAAGGAAGAATTTATTATGTCATTAAACTTGATTCAATAAGTTTGCTCCTTTAGATACATTGCACTGGGGGAAAAGTAAGAAATTAATTTTAAACAAGTGTTATCATTTTTTCCCACTTTCTCAGGTAAAGGATATTCCTGTGAAAGTAAGAAGCAGAATATTTCATTGGGATTAAAGGGAAACCATTAAAAAGAAAGATAAATTGTGAAAACTGGGCATGACTGCCTAGCCAGGAAGACACTTTGAAGATCAGAGACTATGTGCTTCAGTCAGTCAACACAGGAAAACCAGGCTTGCCTAATTTAATGATATCCTGGATGTAGTCTTCAGGGCTTTGCATAAAAATCTCAGAAGCTCATTGATACAAAGAGGTCAGTGATAATCATGGTCAATGCTTAGAGTTTAATCAGAAAGTTAGAATGGGCATAAAATGAAAACAGTTTTTTTTCTTTGCTTTAAATCAAGGAATTATTATAATATTAAAAAAACTCTCTTAATTTAAAGATTACTATAAAACATAAAAATATAAAATATTTGATGTTGAATCTTTATGCATATACCTCATGGTTGCCTTAGAGCAGTGGTTCTTAACTTTTTTTGAGGTACCAAACCCACCAGTTTCATATGCGCATTCACCGAACCCTTCTTTAGTGATAAATAAAATATGATTTTTTTCCAAATTCAAGACATAGGTATATGTTTTTTACTGGTGCACAAAATGAGCCATGCATGAACATCACCTTGCTCAAAGAACAAAACCAACAAAGTGCATAAACTCACAACAAATTACGGTATTACTTTATTCTGGCCTCTGCAGCAGAGGCTTCTCCGAACCCCTGAGACTGACTCATTGAACCCCTAGGGTTCGACAGAACCCAGGTTAAGAACCACTGCCTTAGAGCAATAGATAAAATGTTTATAAACAATACCTTAAAGGTAACTGAAGAGATTGCGGAATGTTAGTGTCTTATATTGCTTATCAGTCAAAATGATCTGACAATCCTCTCAGGGATTCTAAAAGTTCTAAAATGAATATCAACATTATGGCTCAGGTTGGTTAGAGAATCAACCTGAGGCTCAGAGGTTGCTGGTTCGGTTCCTGGTCAGGGCATATATAGGGACAGATTGATGTTCCTCTCTCTCTCTCTCAAGTCAATAAAGTAAACATTAAAAAAAAAATGAATCCCAGCATTATAAAAATAAAGGGTAAAAAATAAAATTAAACTCATTATATCTAGAATGCCAATTCTAATAATGAAGACTTTTGGTATTTGTATTCCATGTAATAAAACATATTTTCTATTAGTGATTACTATGTAGTGAGATGAAAGAATGAGTTTAAATCCTCCAAGAGCAGATTCTGGTCATAGTTTTAACTGAGTAATTCCATAGCAGATGGCTTATGTCAAATAAAATAAAAAAATACTATGAGGTAGGTCTGTGTCCAAGGAACTAAGCATTGTAATTTCATTGGAATTCTTTCCTCTCCTAGGATATGTAATATTCCGTGCTTAAGTTTGACATAGAAATAGTAACCGACGGAGTACTGTTTTTCTTTTATTCATTCATTACTAAAGGTAATATGTAGCTTAAATTTTTTTTCTTTTTCTAACTTTCTCTCTCATTCTCTCTTCCCTCCCTCCCTTCCTCCCTCCTATCCTTAGAATAGACAGAGTCACACGGTTTGTTTTGATTTTGCTCCTGAAATAATTTTAATCTTGGACCCATATCAGGAATAACATACAAGAAATCCCACTTTCTATTTATTCATAATGCTTAGCAATGCAAAGAATTTTTTAAAGAATTAATGTCAACAGTAATTGAGAAAAAAAGTTTTCCATTATGGTGCACCCAAATTTCAGGTGAGGCACACCTTGATAGGGAGGAAAAACTGAAATGGAACATTAATCACTTCTTATGCAGGGCCAATGTGTAGCTGGCCTGGTTCTTCTCTGAATTGCTTCTTTGCCAAGAATGTAAGGTTATATAGAGAGGAATGTCACAGACCAAGGTCACCATGGTTGTCGACAGGAATTTCCTTAAAAGCCACTGTGTACTCATTAGTTGAGTGTCAGAAGGGAAACCAATTTCCACTCATAAACACCATTTTAAACATCTCACATCTATTAGCGAAATTATGTTATTGCCTGTATCTATAAAACTGTGGTCTTTATACCTACCTTTAGAGTTTATTGTGTGTGTTAATTGAGTAAATGTATATAAGCTTCTAGAACAGTTCTTAGCAGGTAGAAAGGCATTCTGTATTCTATATTTATTTGTTTGCTCCAAGCTTCTCAAATTTTAATGTTTGTAAGAATCAAGTGTGTGTGTGGGTCTTGTAAAGATGCAGCCACTGAGTCAGTAGTAGGTATGAGGTGGGGTCTGATAGTCTTTATTTCTCAAAGCACCCAAGTGATGTCAGTGCTGCCAATCAACAGATCACACTTTGAGCAGCAATGATTTAGGTAGAGAGTAACCTAGTTGTTTAGTTACAACTGTGACTATGCTCTGTGACATCTTAGACCTGATGGGTCATGCTTATCTTCTGCTGATGATCTAGAAGCCTATGAGAGAGGAGTTACACAGTACTTTTTTATATGTACTTTTTGCCACAAGTCTGTTGAAATCTGAAGAATTATATGATGTATCATGGGAATAAGTGTAATGTGCAGTCTAGAATCTAAAGTCTAATCTGTAATCTCACAAATCCTCCAAGTGATTCTCAATTATACTTTAGAAACTATTAAGGCATTTGGGAGGAATGGATGTTCTGGGGGAGTAAAAGTTTGTTTTGTAAATTCAAAAATCATTTCTGGTTTAGAATAAAAACTAGTTTAAATGATGAAACCTATGTGGTATACCTTTAGAAAACTGCTTAAGAATTTCATTTTAGGGAAGGTATTTAGTGAGATCTGGGTGCTCTCCATGATTAGTAACAGGTTACTGCAGGAACATTAGTTGCACTGTTATTCATCCTATTATGAGGTTTAATCTACTAAACATTGTTGCATGTATCTTTATTTCAGGTATGTGGTAGTGAACATTATGCATGAGCTTTTTCTCTCTCCCCAAGATTTTCATCCAGTTTTTTCATGCTGTATTATACATGTCCCTGGATATCAGTAGGATTTTCTCTTTGGGATTTATTCTTTTTTGATAGTGTATTTTCTCTCTCTTTCACTTTAGCCCTAGCCTGATTGTGCTGGTTGCTAATATAGAGACAAACTAATTTGGAAAAGCAAACCAAAATAAATTTGTGAAACAATAGTATTTATTTGTTGGTCAGATCCTGAGTTTCCAGTGATCAGCGTATATAACAAAAATTCAGTTGGGTGTTAAGATTTTGGAACGGTTATCTTCTAGGAACAAAAACTAGCATTACAAAAACAAGGGGTAGGGGCGAAACCTCTCAGAAACTCTACTATTCTATTCATTGAGTATTCTTAAATTTACTTTAAATATATTATTCTATGACCAGTCATTCCTACCAGTTAACTAGTTTATATTACCATGGTAGGAATATAGATTTTGGTCTTACCTGTGTATTTTGCACTATGGTCATAGCTCACCTATTTAGGGATGTGGATTACATATATTCAGAAGTTTATCATAAATAAAGAAGCTATACAATGTATATTTGTCATAAATGTAATAAAGTCATGCATCTTAGTCATTTGCAACAGCCTCAGACCTTCACTCATGACCAGTTTTGTCCCTCACTCATGACCAGTTTTGTCTTTTAGCTCAGGTATCTGGTTTCCTACCTAACATATTAGAAGTTACAGAGTGGAAGGGAATAGAGATTGCTCTAAGAGTAGTGTGACAGCTTATAGAAAGAGAAAATATTTTCGAAGTACATAAAAGTCAGATACAAAAATGAAAAACGATTTTAATTTGGACTATTTGCTTGGGGGGAATATCTCTCTATATATGTCAGAGCTATATTACAATACATTTCTATTGTATGTGGCCATAATGGTGGCCTAGAGCAGTGAGTTTCAACCGGAGTGCCTCCAGTAGACCCACTGGTGTGCGCAGGAATTTTTAAAACATACATTATCTGACTATTCAGTTAGGGCATATACCTCTTTTCCCTTAGATTGTAAAAAAAAAAAAATGACAAAGGCCAACATAACAATAGCTGTTCAGGGTTAACTAATAAACATTATAGCTATTTTTTTGGTCATATTGGCAAAAAATGTATCATTTTTTTTGGTGTGCTGCAGAGTTTTAGTAATTAGTTTATGAATGCCATGAGATGAAAAGGGTTAAAAATCACAGGTCTAGAGTAATCAAAAAAGGTTAAACTCATCTTAGAAAAGCAGAACATTTATGCTACAATTTAAAAAGATGTCAGTGAACATTATTTTATAAGTTTGATAAAAAGGTTTTAGTTCTTCAAGAAATATACCTTTTCCTGATTATAGCAGATAACTCAAGTATTGATTTGAGCCCAATTTAATTATTTTCAATCTAGTAAAAAGAATAACTTTTGAGTGAGAAAGAGGGTATTAGAAGATTAAGTTCCACGGGGAGTTTAAACTTTTTATTTATATTTGTGTGGAAAATTAAAACTTATTCTTGTCCTGGGAAATGAAGTAAAATGGAAGCAGGAATTAATTATGACTAAAACTGTAAGTTTACAAACTCTAAGTGCTGCAAAACTGACAAACTCTAGGAGTTAATATTTATCCTGCACCTTGATACCTTCAGGTGAAAAGCACTACACAAATATCAAGCACTGTGAACTCTGTGGAATTTTCAATCCTTATAATTTGCTAACAGAAAGCTAGTCAGTGGCTTAGAAGGTGTTCCTTTTGCAGGACCACAAGAGCACTGGTTTATGCTGGTGTCTGGATTCATTAGTAACATCCCAATTCTTTCTTGTTTTCTTTCCCAGACCCTTTCTGAATTTTAATATGACCAATGACATAGGGTATTTATTTTTAGTCTAAAATATTTTGGCAGAAACTTTATGTCTGAATAGCTAGAGTAAAAAATTTATTTGAAGTTATATCAGATCAATTCTATACAGAGTATATACTATGTTAGTTACGTAAGACCAACGGCTTTGCCTTGACACTGATGCCTAACTCTAGTGGTAGCTGCCTCTCAGAGATGAATCTCTAAAATGTGCAATATAACATTTCTTTTCTTTCTTTCTTTTTATTTTTTACCTGTCAAGCACAGGAAGGCAAATGCAGCTCAAAATTATCTCCACTAGCTGGTGTTATTGGGAATGACATGCTGATTTATCTATATTTTTTGTTTAATGAGAAGATAATCCATAATTCACAACATTGTTCTGAGGGCAAAATGCTATGCAGAAAATCTTTCTCACTTCTGGAACTTACTCCTGGAACAGTTGCATTAGTTATGTTCTATTATATATCTTTAGAAATCTAATGTTATAATGACCACAAGACTCCATTTAAAAAGTTGGTCAACACACAGTAAGCCAAAAATTAGATATAGAATTATCTGATGACCTACGTAAGCAGAATAAACTAATAATATACTCTCACTCATACCCACACTCCAACTTTCACAAACATATGGATACACAATCACAAAAACACTGGTTCTTGCTCTACACTTCACATAGAAACAGACAATTTAAAATTCTTATGAAAAATCACTAATTTTTAAGAAAAATTAAATTATGACTATAAGGAGCTGATAAGTAATCATCAGGTTGAAAGTGTTTGTATAAATAGCTTTAAAGACTAGACCAAAATATTAGTATTTCAGTATAGAGCTGTTGGTCTTGCAGGCTGTGAATCTCTCAAACAATGTGAAGCTAGTTGTCAAAGCTTTGAGTTATCCAGGTGGTAGTTATTAACTGCCGTGTCATGGTTCATGGTGAACAAGCTAGGTCAACAAACTTGTTTTTCATCATGGCTGGTTTTAATTTGAAAGGGAGCTTGTTACCTATTTGATAATGCTTCACTGAAGTTCACCTATTTCAGGTAGATTAATAGCTTGTTCAGGGATGAGGAGCCGAGGGGCCCTGTTGTAAGTATGTGCTGTAGGTTCAAGGTTCAAACTTCACAAAGTATAAAAGTCCTTGTTTTTCTTTTACCTACTATTTGCCAGTGCATGCCTTAGTGAACTTTTTATACTTGGTAGCGCTTGAACAGTCACAGGTTTGAGACCTTATAGTAATATTAGGGGTTGTGTTATATAATTAAGAAAAAGATGTACTCTGGTAGTACTTTCTAGATTTGAAGACATTTCAATTTTGAAGAGCATGGGATTAGTGGAGATTTAAAAAATACATATATATCATTTCCTGATTATTCACTAGAAAAACAGATTCAAAATATCTCTAAAGTGGAATATTAAATTTCATGAAAATCCAGATATTGTAGGTAACTATTAGATTGAAATAAATAAATAAGAAAATTGTGTTTATGCTTGGACCAATTCATGATGGGAACATATCATTAAATTATCCTTAAATGAATGGCTACATAAAAATATTTATAATACATTTTAAAATTTGTAGTAAATTAGTACTGAAGAATGTGGGGAGTTCAACACATTTTTTTTTCAGCCATTCATGAAATAGATCATTGGGCACAGAAGGTATATCAGCTAGCTGTATGCTAGAATTATAGCTGCACTCCCTTCATGACATAATCCTTATGAACCTCAGCGTAGCTGAAGTTCCCACTTAGATTGTCCTCCTGAAGCATTTAAGTGTCACACTACTATTTGAAGAGCAAACTACAATGGAAATATTAATGACATTGGTACTAAAAACAGGTGTACAATCTCTTAATTTCTAAAGAAACTTTTCATTTCAAATATGTATCTGATATTTGAATCTCCTAATCAGTCTGAAATAAAGTTTAACTGCATAGATTGGCTATTCAGGAGCTTGTAAACAAATTCATAAATTTGTCAGGCTGATTACAGTGTTGGCAAACACAATGGCTGATCATGTTATAAATGTTTATCAACACCAGCACTCACCCACCTGCTAAGAGGTGCTACGCTTTAATGAAATTGTTTGAATATCAAGTCTGGTTGCTAAGATACAATGTTCTTGTTACTAAGGATGTGATGCTTGCAGATTTATGTTATCAAATAATGATTAGAGATGTGCTAACCTCAAGGTGCTCAGTGCAGTGAAAGGTTTACTGAGCTACAAATTAGTAAACTGTCTGCTTGAGCAGGCCCTGGCAGAAGAAACATGTGTCTCGTCCATAAACGACTGGTATTTTAAAAGAAGACAAGAGAGAACAGGAAGCACGGCCATAAATGACGGGTCCTTGAAAGTTTGCCATGGGAGGTTTATCTACTCTGTTGCCCAGCACAATCTATCTTTAGCCGGCAGGGGAATTTGTTGCCAATAGCTCCTTCCTTTCTTATGAAAAATCCATTCTTTACATTTTTTAATTGGTTGTTATAAAATTATTAACATTAAACATATCACATCTTTTTATGAGGAATAAAAGTAAATAAAAGTGTAATCCTACAGCATAAAGATGTATTTTAACATGAACACATACATTTTAAAGATAATCCCAGGTTTAAGAAACTTATTGGTATAAATGTCATTTACGATGATGAATTCTGCAAATAACAACTCAACATTTTTTCTGTTGAGGTTTTGAATTCCCCAGAATTTTAATATAATATAAAATCTCATTGTGGGGGAAACCTCTGTATTAGGCTTGCTCGCTTGTACTTTGCCTAATTGGTGCGTGAGCACAGGGCAGCACCGTGTGTGTATAGTCTGTGTAAGGCTGCAGGTACTTGCCCTCAGGGTGGATTATGGATAGCCTGGCTGTCACTGTGAGGGTCTGTTTTTGCTGTTTGTTTATCTGCTGCCATGAGAAGTGGTTTCCCCTGCCTGTTTGTCATCTGCCATTGAGAGACTCTATTAAACGAGAGTGGCACATCACTTTCTGGCTCCACAGTTCCTCCACCATATACCTGAATCCATTGTGGACCTGCCTGGCCTTGGCCACCAGCATTACAACCATTATATAAGTATTGGAATGTTTCTCTATACTTTCATCTTATCTCAAGCAATGTATTGGAGATGACCAAAGCCATGTTGTCTACACTAGTCTAATTGTTCATCTTGTAAAAATAGGACTTGAGTTGCAATAGTGCACCTAGACTGAGGATACTTTGAGTGAAGACTTTCACATTGAAAATGTTTTTGTAATTTTGTGATAGTCCCTGGGATTCTGAAGTGCTCTCTAGTCATGACGGGTAATATTTCAGAAATGAGTGGGCAACTATACTTCTGGTGTCATGTGTAATTTTTGCTCTTGTTACTTTACAAGAAATTTCAATTATTGGGATCACAGATCTGATAGATTTTAAATTGACCCTTGAAAGTTCCCCAGGATAAAAAGTAAAATTGTCGGGGGGGAGCAAGATGGCGACGGAGTAGGCAGACGTACCAACTTCCAACTCCCAGAACAAAAGTGGATTACAACCCAATTTTAAGAACCATCACCTGAATAAACCAACTTTGAACAAAACTAAGTGGACTCTTCAACCAAGGAACACAGAAGAAGCCACATTGAGACTGGTAGGAATAGCGAAAACGCGAAGAGGGCTGCCCAGCTCCCCGGAGCAAACGGCAGCCCGGAGAGACCTGTGTGGCGGGAGGAGAGTTTGGCGGAGAGGGAGGGACCTGGGTCCCAGGAACCAAGCCCCAGCCTCCAGTCCTGGAGCCTAGAAGAGGCGTTTGGACAGTGTTGAGCTGTGAAACAAGTGAGGGAGCTCCCAGACCTACAGTGTGGAGTATTAGGTCCCTTCCTACTCTGCTGAGGGCTGCTTAAGGTTTTGGGGCGGCAGGACGCTGAAAGGCGGTTCTGTCGGCGTGGGCAGAAGCCAGGCCGGTGGGAGATCGGTCTAGCCCAGAGGGTCAGAGGGGACCGCGAAGGCGGTCCGGAAGCTGTGGGCCCGCCTTTGATCCCACTTGCGGGGACAGAGCGGGAGGCCAGGAACGGGTGGGCCCTGCGCAGGCCGACCCTGACCGCGGGGACCGGGCTGGGACAAGGGACGGGCAGGGGCTCGTGGCTGAGCTGACGCTAACAGTCCCCCACCCCACCCCCCCAGGCCGGAGAAACCGCGGTTGGCCAGTATACGTGCGCGAGCGGGCTCCGAGCGCGGGAATGGGGTGGACCTCGAGACAAGTGGAGGCTCGCAGCTGAGCCCACGCTGCTATTCCCATCCGGCCGGAGAAACCGCGGATAGCATTCATACGTGCACGAGAGGGCTCCGAACGCGGGGGCGGGGTAGAGGCCGGGAAGAGCGGAAGTACGCAGCTAAGCGGAAGCCAGCAAACACGCCCGCCCCAATAAACCTTGGTTTCCGACCCTGCGCAGAAGGACCCTGGCCTCGAGGGCGGGGCTAAAGCTCCCGACGGGCAAAAGCTTACAGCTGAGAGCACGTCAAAAGCCCAGCCTAACCCGCGGAACTGTAGCGAGCAGGCTCCGACTGCTGGTTCTGGGCGGAAGTCCGGAAATAGGCTGGGTCCGCAGCTGAGGAAAGGTGCTCACCTCTACCCTTGGTGCTAATCTTGTGGCTTCAGTGACAGCCCCTCCCACGGAGGAGAACAGAAATCATAGCAAAAGCCACAGTGGGCCGGCGCTGGCAATGCTCATACCCAACCACCCTAGGCACCGGCAGAGGGGGTGGGGGGCCTGCAGATAGACCACACCTAGAGAACACAAAGGCAACACCTACTGGACTCCAGTGGCCACAACTTGCTTATACACATATAAAATGGGCAGGCAGAGGAATGCAAACCAAATGAATCAAGAGAAATCCCCAGAGAAGGACCTGAATGAACCAGATATAACCAAATTACCAGAAGCAGAATTTAGAATAATGATAGTTAGGATGTTCAAAGAAATTAGAGCAACAATGGATAGTCATTATGAACACCTAAATAAAGAGATAACAAGTATAAAAAATGAAATTGAAATAATAAAAAAGAAACAGACAGAAATGACAAATACAGTATCAGAACTGAAGACCACAATGGAAGGAATTAAAAGCAGGATGGATGACGCTGAGGATCGAATAAGCGAGTTAGAGGACACAATAAACAAAGGCACAGAAGCAGAGAAGAAAAAAGGAAAAGAGACTTAAAAAATGTGAGGAAACTCTAAGGGAGCTTTGTGACAACATGAAGAGAAACAACCTTTGCATCATAGGGGTGCCTGAAGAAGAGAGAGGACAGGAAATGGGAACTTTGTTCAATCAAATCATAGCAGAAAACTTTCCTAAATTAAGGCTGGGAAACACTCCACACATTCAAGAAGCACACAGAACTCCATTAAGGAGAAACCCAAAAAAATCTACACCAAGACACATCATAGTTAAAATACCAAAGATAATGGATAAAGAAAAAATTTTAAAAGCTGCTAGAGAAAAAAAGACTATCACCTACAAAGGAGCCCCCATAAGGTTGACATCGGACTTCTCAACAGAAACACTTGAGGCCAGAAGGGAATGGCAAGAAATAATTAAAGTAATGCAGAACAAAAACCTACAACCAAGACTACTTTATCCAGCAAGGCTAACGTTTAAAATTGAAGGAGAAATAAAGAGCTTCCCAGAAAAAGAAAGCCTCAAGGAATTCATAAAAACCAAACCAATTCTGCAAGAGATACTAAGGGGCCTCTTGTGAACAGTTTAAAGGGAGGAATGAATAGAGCAAAAGAAGAATACAGCTTTAAAGAATAAAATGGCAATAAACAACTACATATCAATAATAACCTTAAATGTAAATGGATTAAATGATCCAATCAAAAGACATAGGGTAGCTGCATGGATAAAGAAACAGGACCCATACATATGCTGTCTACAAGAGACACACCTTAAAACAAAAGATGCTCATAGACTGAAGATAAAAGGATGGAAAAAAATATTTCATGCAAATGGAAATGAAAAAAAAGCAGGGGTAGCAATACTTATATCAGACAAAATGGACTTTAAAACAAAGGCTGTAGTAAGAGATAAAGGAAGACACTAAATAATGATAAAGGGAACAATTCAACAGGAAGATATAACTATTGTAACTATCTATGCACCAAATATAGGAGCCCCGACATACATAAAGCAGACTTTGATGGATATAAAGGGCGAGATTAACAGCAATACTATCATAGTAGGGGATTTCAATACCCCTCTAACAACACTGGATAGATCCTCAAGAAAGAAAATTAATAAAGAAACAGCAGACTTAAAGGAGACACTAGATCAACTTGATTTCATAGATATCTTCAGAACTTTTCACCCTAAAGCAGTAGAATATACATTCTTCTCAAGCGCTCATGGTACGTTTTCTAGGATAGACCACATGTTAGGACACAAAAATGGTCTCAATAAATTTAAGAAGATTGAAATCATATCAAGCATTTTCTCTGATCACAATGCCATGAAACTAGAAATTAACCACAAAAGAAAAACTGAAAAATACTCAAACACTTGGAAACTAAATAGCATGTTATTAAATAATGAATGGATTAACAATGAGATCAAAGAAGAAATAAAAAAGTTTCTAGAAACAAATGATAATGAGCATACATCAACTCAAAATTTATGGGACACAGCAAAAGCAGTTCTGAGAGGGAAGTTTATTGCACTACAGGCATATCATAAGAAGCTAGAAAAAGCTCAAATAAGCAACCTGACCCTGCATCTAATAGAACTAGAAAAACAACAACAAATAAAACCCCAGACAAGTAGAAGAAAGGAAATAATAAAGGTCAGAGCAGAAATAAATGACATAGAGGCTAAGGAAACAATACAGAGGATCAATGAAACCAGAAGCTGGTTCTTTGAAAAGGTAAACAAGATTGATGAACCTTTAACTAGACTCACCAAGAAAAAAAGAGAGAGGACTCAAATAAATAAAATTAGAAAGGACAGTGGAGAAATAACAACTGACACAACAGAAATACAAAGCATTGTAAGAAAATACTATGAAGAAGTATATGCCAAAAAATTAGACAATCTTGGTGAAATGGACAAATTTCTTGAATCATATAACCTTCCAAAAATCAATCTGGAAGAATCAGAACACCTAAACAGACCAATTACAGCAAATGAGATCGAAACAGTTATCAAAAAACTCCCCCCCAAAAAAAGTCCTGGGCCTGATCGCTTCACAAGTGAATTCTATCAAAAATTCAAAGAAGAACTAACTCCTATTCTCCTCAAGCTATTTCAAAAAATTCAAGAGGAAGGAAGACTTCCAAACTCCTTTTATGAGGCGAGCATAATTCTGATCCCAAAACCGGGCAAAGACAACACAAAGAAAGAAAATTATAGGCCTATATCCCTGATGAATTTAGACGCTAAAATTCTCAACAAAATATTAGCCAACAGGATCCAGCAATATATGAAAAAAATCATACACCACGATCAAGTGGGATTTATTCTGGAGAGGCAAGGCTGGTTCAATATTCGCAAATCAATCAATGTGATTCACCACATAAACAAAAGGAAGGACAAAAATCACATGATAATTTCCATAGATGCAGAAAAGGCATTTGATAAAATCCAGCACCCATTCATGCTCAAAACTCTCAGTAAAGTGGGAATACAGGGATCATTCCTTAACATGATAATGGCTATCTACGATAAACCAACAGCAAACATCATACTAAATGGACAAAGATTAAAAGCAATCCCCTTAAGATCAGGAACCAGGCAGGGTTGCCCACTTTCACCACTCTTATTCAACATAGTTCTGGAAGTCCTAGCTACTGCAATCAGACAAGAAGAAGAAATAAAAGGCATCCAAATTGGAAAAGAAGAAGTAAAACTGTCATTATTTGCAGATGATATGATATTGTATATTGAAAACCCTAAAGTCTCAGTCAAAAAACTACTGGACCTTATAAATGATTTCAGCAAGGTGGCAGGATATAAAATTAATACTCAGAAATCAGAGGCATTTCTATACACCAACAATGAAATATCAGCAAAAGAAATTAAGGAAACAATCCCCTTCACTATTGCAGCCAAAAACATAAAGTACCTAGGAGTAAATTTAACCAAGGAGGTTAAGGACTTGTATTCGGAAAATTATAGAACATTGATAAAAGAAATCAAGGAAGATACAAACAAGTGGAAGCACATACCGTGCTCATGACTAGGAAGAATAAACATCATTAAAATGTCTATATTACCCAAAGCAATTTATAAATTCAATGCAATACCAATTAAAATACCAATGACATACTTCAAAGATATAGAACACATATTCTAAAAATTTACATGGAACCAAAAAAGAACACGGATAGCCTCAGCAATCTTAAAAAGAAAAAATAAAGCAGGAGGTATCACTCTTCCTGATATCAAGGTTTACTACAAGGCCATTATACTCAAGACAGCCTGGTACTGGCATAAGAACAGGCACATAGATCAATGGAACAGAACAGAGAACCCAGAAATAAACCCACAGCTTTATGGACAACTGATATTTGACAAAGGAGGAAAGAACATACAATGGAGTAAAGACAGCCTCTTTAACAAATGGTGTTGGGAAAATTGGACATCTACCTGCAAAAAAATGAAACTAGACCATCAACTTACACCATTCACAAAAACAAACTCAAAATGGATAAAAGACTTAAATGTAAGCCGTGAAACCATAAGCATCTTAGAAGAAAACATAGGCAGCAAGCTCTCCGACATCTGTAGCAGCAGTATATTTGCCGATTTATCTTCATGGGCAACTGAAATAAAAGGCAAGATAAACAAATGGGACTATATCAAACTAAAAAGTTTTTGCACAGCTAAAGACAATAGGAACAGAATAAAAAGACAAACCACACAATGGGAGAACATATTCGACAGCACATCTGATAAGGGGTTAATAACTAAAATTTATAAAGAACTTATAAAACTCAACACCAGGAAGACAAACAACCCAATCAAAAAATGGGCAAAAGAAATGAATAGAAATTTCTCCAAAGAGGACATACGGATGGCCAATAGGCATATGAAAAAATGCTCAACATCACTAATCATTAGAGAAATGCAAATTAAAACCACAATGAGATATCACCTCACACCAGTCCGAATGGCACTTATCAGCAAAACAACACAGAATAATTGCTGGCGAGGATGTGGAGAAAAGGGAACCCTACTGCACTGCTGGTGGGAATGCAGACTGGTGCAGCCACTGTGGAAAACAGTTTGGAGATTCCTCAGAAAATTAAAAATCGAACTGCCTTTTGACCCAGCTATCCCACTTTTAGAAATATACCCTAAGAACACCATAGCACTGTTCGAAAAAAGAAATGCGCCCCCATGTTCGTGGCAGCATTGTTCACAATAGCGAAGATCTGGAACCAGCCCAAGTGTCCGTCAGAAGACGAGTGGATTAAAAAGCTATGGTACATACGTACTATGGAATACTACTCAGCCATAAGAAACGATGACATCGGATCATTTATAACAAAATGGATGTACCTTGATAACATTATACGGAGTGAAATAAGTAAATCAGAAAAAAAGAAAAATTGAGAACAGCACGATTACATACATAGGTGGGACATGGAAGTGAGGGTATGAGACATGGACAAGAGAGTGGTGGTTATGGGATGGGGGGAGGGAGGGAAGAGTGGGATAGGGAGGAGGGGAGGGACGCTGGGAAAACCAGATTGAAGGTGACAGAGGACAATTTGACTTTTGGTGATGGGTATGCAACACAATTGATTGATAAGATAACCTGGAGATGTTTTCATTGTACATATGTACCCTGATTTATTGATGTCACCCCATTAGAATTAATAATAATAAAATATATATATATAAAAAAGGTAAAATTGTCAATAAATTTTAATAATGAAAGTGCTAAAATAAAATGATATTCAGCTGTAACATCGGGCCTTCCATTAGATTATGAACACCATGAGAGCAAAGATTGAGCCCATTTTTTCTTGTTATTTTATAACCATTCTCCAGAAGAGTGTCTGAATAAAAGAGGCAGCTTGTGAATAAATAAATGAATGGATGAAGAATGAATGACATGTAAATCCAGAAAATTTTGCTCTATATTTGCTCATAGGCATAGCAGATACTTGAAAGTGTGTAAGGTAAGTTTTCTTGCCTTTTCTGTATAGTACAAACTTATCCAAGTGAAATGGGATGATATTTTACTTTTGTGAAACATTTTGTATCTCCCAGTTTTACAGATGAGGAAAACAAAGTTCAGAAGAATAAGAATAAAAGTTTCTCAGTTGTCACAGGACCTATGTGAAGCAAAGCTGGACTGAAAAGTCAAGTCCTTTGTAAGTCTAATTCTGTTTTCAAAAACCTCAATTGCCTCTCTGATATTATCAGAGCTGAATGAAGAAGAAAGGTCTAACTGCTGAATAGATGACAATGAGTACACATTTCAACATAGCAAATCTTATGTGCCTATTTTGTGCAGAACATACAGGTAGGCATCTGAAAGATAAAAAGGAATCATTTAGATATAAAATCCTTGGCCATAAGAAGTTTTCAGTTTTTTTGTTGATTGTGATATGCTCACTTTAAAGAGTTTGAGGACTAAAGATGAGTTTCAAGGGACACATGTTTAGCCTGAGCATAGAGATGAACGTCTCACTGTGGGTGAGTCTAGGAAAGGGCATTGGAAAGGTGAGCATTTGCATGTGAGATAGAGCTCTGTTGCCATCATCCTGGTATTGATTATTATTCTGCTTTACACTGGCTGTATGAATTTGGCCAAAATTTTTAACCAATCTATGTTTTTTTTCTTGTCATTTTAATTTTCATATGTGGTTTAAATTAGTTTGGTAAGATAATGTGCTTAGTACATACAAAGTGGTCACTAATTACTAAGAGATACTCATTGACTATGTTCCACAGAACACTGTTTTAGCCCACAATTTATTTCTGAAGCTTAAATTTCACTTCTTTAATGAGATACTTAGCTTGTGTTTATACCACCCAAAGATTGGTTCAAATGAAACTAATTCACATTTGTTCATGAATAGAGAAGAGATAATGTAAAGAAACATTTCCTTGTTCTTAAGACTTTGGTGCTTCGACTAGATTTAGAAACTAATGAATATTAATTATAGCTGCAGAGAGACATGTGGACGTGATGCCCGGTAGGTGTGTGCTGTAGAGGTAATACTGACCAGCATGGGGTGGGCTCACTGGAAGAAAGTTATTCTCTTCTTACTCAAAGGGTTCTTATGAGGCTTAAGTGAGATGGTAACTAAATCTGAAGTCAAAAGGGCTATCCAAAGTCAAGGTAATTCAAATGATAACATTATACCCTATTCCAAGGAGAAAAACTCAACAAACCTCTTGATGTTCTCAGGAGTATAATGCTTGCCAGTGATACCATATGTCCTGATTTTTCTTAGAAATGAACTGTTGTGCTATTCAGGTCTGCATCTCTTCATTTTCTCCCACTTTTGTTTTATCATAATCCAATGCTGCTTTCTTATTTTCCCTGAGCCTTCTTAATGCCTGTACTTGTGGAGTATTTTATCTCTAGTCTAAATAAGAATATTAAATATTTGACCTACTGGTTCAGAAGCCAGCTTGTCTAAGCCAAAAATGGTCTCTACTGTCTAATTTGTTAGATTAGATTTTAAAATGCTTCTTATTCACTAGTTATTAAATTACAAAATAAAGTATTAAATAATGAGGTTTTTGCCACTTAGAGAATGTATTGTATGTACCCAAACACCCATTGTTCATAAATGAGATGCCCCTAAATGTAGATATACTGAATTACCTACATATAATTCAGATCATGTCAAAGCATAACCCCTCTGGTGTAGGGTAGTGTGGGCATTTTGTTATCTACAGCAGCTGTTGACTCCTTTTGAGAAGGAAAGACCCATTCCTACTTAAATTTATGTTGCATCGAGCAAGTTGTATTGCTTGTGATTATATGTGGCTTAGCTGTGTCACGTGGCATGCCCTGCTATAACCTGACTTAATTCAGTCCACATGTTGTCCTGAATGACACACATTAAAACATTCCACTTCTCCACAGAACTGTGCGAGCAGGTGATTTCTCTAAATGGCAGACACTCCCATGCTTGTATTTTAAACCTCTGCCACTTTAGTTAAAAATATCTTCAAAAGCCCACCCAAAACATTTCCCTTGGTTATTTTCACAAACTGTTGGGTAACTTACAAAGAACAGGGAGGGATACACTATGTAAATTTTTGAATTATTTACATAATTTGATAGGATGATGCCTCCTTAAAAAATCCACTTGGTGGAAGTCACAAATTTATTTACTTCATATAACCAGAGTCCTAGAGAGGGGACCTAATCTTGGGATTATTAGCTTGCTGCTTCTTGAATTTCAGTAAGTTGATACTTACATTTTCTCATCAAACTAAACTTTAAGACTTACATGAGAATTACTATGTCACAGCAAACAGCCCTCATAAGAATGCACAGTATGTATTTTGACCAATACATTTTTCCTCTTCTGTGAGAACAATGAGCACCATCAGTCCTGAATTCAACCTGAAGTGTTTGGCCATCAGTGATAAAATTATATATTGAGCCACTCAGACACTTTCACCTGGACCCTCGAATGACCAACGGAACACATTGGTATTGCATCTGGAGTAGAATTCTCCTTTTTACTAAGCAAACTGACCAAATGGGGATCTAACATATAGTCCTGGTTTCTCCAGCTTTGTGCTCTAACCAAGTGACTGAATTAGCCAGGTGCACAAGTCAGAAAACAGATCCTCAGAGCACAAGTCTAGTAATTGGACATTCTTCTAGCATATACTAGCTGGGTGACCCATTGCAAGTCACTTCTCTGAGTCTTTCCTTTTATAAAATAACATGATAATATTATGTACACTGTCAGATGCTTATAAAGAGAAAATTAGTGAAGCAACCTACAAAAGCCTTATACATAGGAGGCATTCAAAGCAAATGTACTGCCATTGGCTTTGTCAAGTTCAATTAAAGGAAAATAAAACCAGCACCTTCTCACAAGTAAACTGAGTAAAATAAATGAACATATTTACAAGACACTCGAAGGTCCCTTTGCTTCTTTTTTCCTAGAACTGTTTTGGACTCCAGTGTCCCAAGCAAGTATATGTATCTGGGCATGAACATTCAGAGATGTCTTGCTACAGGCTCTAGAGCTTTTGCTTCCTTTTTTCTTTTATTAAGAAAGCGGTTTATCTAGAATATTTGAAAAATATGAAAGATTATAAGACTAAATGCCACAGCAGAGGCACAAAATAAGCCCTTTGCTTACCTAAGACAATAATTTTTAACATGTAATGTATACTTTTTTAACCTAGTGTTATCAAGATCTCCAACACTGTTTGACTCATTGAAGACAAAATGTCAGGTTAATTGAGTCTATCAAGAAAGGTAATGATTTCTCAGTAGAGTATCTATTAATGATTGAATAATTTATTAGTTATAAAGTGCATTTGTACCAAGTTATGTACATATTGGATAAAGGATAGGAGATAATACAGCAAAAGCATAAATCTAGTGGGCAAGATTTGATTGCTGTTTCACATGAAATAAATATTGAATGGGGAAATGGCTCTACTGTACTAAAAAAATTAGATTTTACCTATAAAATAAGATATAATGAACTTAACAACTACGGTTATTTCTTTTAAGTGGAGAATATGAGTAAAGATGATATGAAATGTTTTTCACTCATTTCTGAGGACATGATTTATCCAATGTCTTAACCGTGATTTTCTTTTCCTGTACAGATTAATATCGTTACCTTGTTTTCCTTCTTCTTAAATGACTTTTGGGGGACTTTCTTTTATAACTTAAATTTAAGGGTTTTCTGCTTTCCCTAGAGGGAAACATTCTTTAATTTCCTTAGTTATTGCATTTATATAAGATCTCCTAGAAACAAAATAAGTTTTTGCACTTTATCTAGTATCACAAAATTGAAACTGAGTAGTTGGATCAATTGCTGATCCATAACAGATGCTAGGCAACTTCATATTGGATAGGTGAATGGATGGATAAATGAAACAATAAATAAAAGAAAGCAAGTATGAAGAAAAAATGGTTTGTAATGAATGCTGTTTGCCATTTTAATTATTACTATACCTCTCATGTTTTTGTTTGTGCTGACTTAATTTAAAGATTCACCTCTGACACATGATCATACATTAAATATAAATATTTCTTATATTAATAGTAAACTTGATGAAGTTTTCATTAAAAATATTTAAATCCATCTTTTACCTTCAACACATGTGGGTGACTTAAGCAAAAGCTACATTAGAAGGAACAACAGTTTGGTTGGTGAGATGGAACTGACTTTGATTCAAGTCTCATTCAGAAACCTATTATTTAACTCATACAGCATTATGCATAGGTAGAAGTTTGAGCTTCAAAATAGAAAACACTGCTAAAAACTACTATTTTTTTCTATTTTATTTGCTAAAACAGATGTATTCAATATATCTGGGTTGGTTGGTGGAGGTTTGCTTTGGGATACTGGTTATAATTTGAAAAAAAAATACCAGGCTTCTGTTAATGTCTATACTTTCCATATTGCATCAGACAGACCTTATCATTGGAGGGCAAAACACTGAAGTATGGTCTCTGGAAAGGAGAAACTTGGAGAAGTCTGACTGCAAAAATACATAGCCATCATTATAATTTTTCTCTTTATAAACACAATTTAAAATACATAAGAATAGCCCTGGAAGTTGGCTCAGCCATAGAGTGTCAGTCTGCATGTGAAAGTCCCAGATTCGATTCCTGGCCAGGGCATACAGAAGAAGTGCCCATCTACTTCTCCCCCCTCCTCTCTTCCTTTCTCTCTATCTCTCCCTTTCCCTCCAGCAGCCAAGGCTCCATTGGAGCAAAGTTAGCCCAGGCACTGAGGACGGCTCCATGGCCTCTGCCTCAGGTGCTAGAATGGCTCTGGTTGCAAAGAAGCAATATCCAAGATGGGCAGAGCATCCCCCCTGCTGGGTATGCCAGATGGATCCTGATCGAGCACATGTGAGAGTCTGTTTCTCTGCTTTCCTGCTTCTCACTTAAGAAGAATACAAAAAAAAAAAAAAAAAAGCAATCCTTAAAAAAAATACAAATGGTTATTGGATGCTGATCAAACATTATTTCTAAGTGTGAAACATTGGAAACAAACTAATTATCCAACAAGATGGAACTGTAAAATAGAATATTATGCTTCATTAAAAACCATGTTGCTGAAGATTAATAAATAGTAAAGAAAATAATCACTGCATATTGTAAAATAACAAAAATAGATTACATTATAAATTCTTACATGTCTGACCAGGCGGTGGCGTAGTGGATAGAACATCGAACTGGGATGCGGAAGACCCAGGTTCGAGACCCTGAGCTCGGCAGCTTGAGTGCGGGCCCATCTGGCTTGAGCAAAAAAGCTCGCCAGCTTAGATCCAAGGTCACTGGCTCCAGCAAGGGGTTGCTTGGTTGGCTGAAGGCTCGCGGTCAAGGCACATGTGAGAAAGCAATCAATGAACAACAATGGTGTCGCAATGGCAATGAGAAACTAATGATTGATGCTTCTCACCTCTCTCTGTTCCTGTCTGTCTGTCCCTATCTATCCCTCTCTCTGACTCTCTCTGTCCCTGAAAAATATTTTAAAAAAATTATATAAAAAAAATTCTTACATACACTATAATATGAAGTTAATAAATATATGCACAAGGATGCCCAAAAGAAAAATACAAAAAATATACTATATATATTTATGTATTTATGATATAGATTTATATATAAATATAGATATATAGATTTTATATATCTATATAGTCACTATATAGATATAGATATATAGATAGATAGCCTGACCTGTGGTGGAGCAGTGGATAAGCATTGACCTGAAACACTGAGGTCACTGGTTCAAATCCCTGGCTTGCCTTGTCAAGCCACATACAGGAAGCAACTACAATGAGTAGATGCTTCCCGCTTCTCCCTCTTCTTTCTCTCTTTCCCTCTCTCTCTACCTCCTCTCTCAAAAAATCAATAAGTAAAATCTTAAAATAATTTTCTTTTAAATATATAAGGATAAACATTCTGTTTAGGTAACATCTAATTTAAATTCTTTCTTTAACATATGAAGAAACTGAGATGCACTAACTGTTATATTTTTGTCCCAAATCACACAACTAGTTTATTGCCTGGAATGTCAACTGAGGTCTCTTGACTCTCAGTCCAGTGCAATTTTTGTACATGACATCATCTAATTTATTATAAAAGAGTCAAATGATACAATTCATGAAGATGAAGACATAATTAGCATGGCATAGACTTAGCATTTTCAATAGCACGAAAGCATTTGTACTATACTTATGACATATCAACACTGAGGAAAAGAAGAACTGGTGAATTCAAGAAAAACTAAAATACCAGTATTTATGTACCTTGGATTGAAATAATTGTCTACTTAGAAAAATATTCAAGAAAGGACATACTAAAACTAATTTATGCTTACAGAAACCAAATTATGCAATTCACGTTGAGAGAGGAATAGGGTGGTGGGGAAGTGCGACTTCATGTAAAAAATTGCTTTTGAAGGGAGAGCAATGTTTGCAATGTTAGGGAGGGAGGAGGATATCCCATTAAGGGGAAAAAACCTGATGTGAAAGTGTGTACAGTGTAAATGGACCTGTTGCAATTAAATGCACTATGTTGGCAGATAGTAGCCAAGGGTTTGGAAAAGGGAAAACAGGTTTTAATGTGCAGTGATAGCTGAGAATAAACTAGATGCATGTTGGGAAGAGCATGACGTTGGAGTTAGATAAACCTGTTTAAAGTAGAGTATGTCACTTCATATATTGGCAACTCCACAGAAGTTACTAGATGCTCTGAACCTTGGTTTTCTTATCTGAATGAGGATATAATATCCACAGGGTTGTGTCAAGTGGGATAACATATAAAGTGCTCAAAGTGTCTCCCACATAATAAGTGTGCAGTTAACATTTTTTTTTTTGTGACAGAGACAGAGAGGGACAGATAGGGACAGACAGACAGGAATGGAGAGAGATGAGAAGTATGAATTCTTTATTGCGGCTTCTTGGTTGTTCACTGATTGCTTTCTCATATGTGCCTGGACCAGGGGGCTACAGCAGACTGAGTGACCCCTTCCTTAAGCCAGCGACCTTGGGTTCAATCCAGCAAACTTGGGCTTCAAGCCAGCGACCTTTGGGCTCAAGTCAGTGACCATGCGGTCATGTCTATAATCCCACACTCAAGCCAGCTACCTACACTCAAGTTGGTGAGACTGTGCTCAAGCCGGCGCTCTCAGAGTTTCGAACATGGGTTCTCTGCATCCCCCTCTGACTCTCTATTCACTGTGTCACCTCCTGGTCAGGCTGTTTCTTTATCTTCTATTGGTTCATCAATAACGCATGACATACAATTATAAGAAAACTTATTAGTTCATTTAAAACATATATAAATTGTATAAAATGAGTCACTAGATTGATGCTGAGAATATTACAGAAACAATGCCGAGAATGGTCCAAGGATTGCTCTGTGGCAGAACTATAAAGAATGACCATAACTGGACCACACAAATAGAGAATATATAACTTTCATCAAATCAATATTCTGATCAAATTATCTAAACTAAGTTTTGATATTAATTTTTAGGAGAGAGATATTTGATTGATCTTTTATTTTAGCCAAGAGCTACCTGCAGAGTATGGTATAAGTACTACATTATGAATCCAGAAGGTGATATTTAACAATTTCAAGTACATGGTTTACTTTTGTGGAATAATCAGCTTTATGGGCTTGTAAAGTTGATGAGGTATATCTTTGAGTATTATTTGATTGATACAATTCCACTAAGTCTTGTTATTGCTAATTGGAAAAGTGTGCTAAGGGGTTATTACTGGTGTGACTTTGGAACTGTTATCTAAGGAAAACAGAAAAGCTTCAAATCAAATGAATTTTGGTAATGGAGACAAATTTGATTAAATTTTAAGGTTTCTATAATTCTGCATATTAGCCCAGACTCTCTCTTTAGACCAGTTAATATGGGTTTCTATTTTATTGTTGATGCTGTCGATTCTATGGGAGCGTGCACTGGCTGCATCATAATTGGATGACAGTTTAAGAATCTGAATAATACCTGTAGCTTGTAGTTGGCATACAGGGAACTATTTTCCTATGGGTTTGGAAATACCAACTTCTAGATACTTTGAATTATTCTCATCTATGGCTCTGGACCTATGTTTTTATAAACCAGGGCCTATTATATAATCTTCCTCTTTTTCTATTTAGAGTAATGGAAATGTCTGAACCCAATATGATAAAGTTGATATTAATGGAATCCTTCTTGAAATTGACTTATGTCAAAAAGTTAAAATTTAACAATGGTGCAAATCCAACTTACTTTTAAAAATGTAAGAATTAAGAATTTTAAGAGAGGAAAATTATAACAAATTACAAGAATAATTTGTTTAGGAAACCTTAATAAGGCAAGTTTCATTTGTTCTTATTATTCAACTTCTTGTATTTTAGTGACATAAAATTTTTTCTGCAACTCCGGAGTCACGGATGTGAGCCCTAGCTGTGTGGAGGTCTTTTGGCTCTGCTCTGTGTATATATTTTATGTTTCAGAAGTTACAATGTGGGTTTGTGTTTGACAATCTGGTGCAATCGGTGTTGTGTGGTAAGGGTCTTGCCCTTCATGGAAAGTAATGAGACCACACCTGTTCCTTTTTCACTTTCATTTGGAAGATGTCAATGCAGGTGGTGTCTTGGTTTTGGAAGGCATTTCTTTTTGGCTCTGTATGGTAAAGCAGTCATGTCAGCTTTGAGTGTCATATTTTTTATTTTATTAAAAGATTTTGACAGTCAGGTAAATGACAGACACTTATATCTTGGTTTCCCAGAGTTTACTTTTAACTGAGGAAGGGGTCAGCTAATGAGAAAAATATAAAGAAACAAATGCATTAAATTTTCAACTTTATTATTTTTTCGCTTCAAGTTGAGATACTGTATAGGGATAACTCCTTTACTTGAGCAGAGAATTTCTTTTGTTTTATTGTATACATTTTCCTTGCTTAGTTTTTTTTTTTTTTTAAGTAAGAGGAGGGGAGATAGTGAGACACATTCCTATATGCACCCTGACTGGAATCTACCCTGAAACCTTTATGTGGGGCTGATGCTCAAATCAACTGAGCTATCTTCAGCACCTGGGGCTGACGCTTGGCTCAACCAAGCCACTGGCTATAGGAGGGGAAAAGATCGAGAAGGGGGAGAGGGAGGGAAAAGAAGCAGATGGTCACTTCTCAGGGAGGGAAGAGAAGCAGGTGGTCACTTCTCAGGTGTGCCCTGACTAGGGATTAAACCTGGGATGTCCAAAGGCTGGACTGACACTCTCTCCACTGAGCCAAATGGCCAGGGCCACTGGTGTTTTTAATATATATTTTTCTCATATTTTTTTCTTTTTCTCAAAATTCTCCTCTATATTTCCTCTTCATTTTCTAATATCTTCTCTTTCAGATAGTATTTGGTGACTGCCTAGATGGTGGGCTGCTTACTTTGATTTGATTTACTTTTACTGCTACATTGTTAAAATTAAGAGAAAAAAATTTAGAAATTGTGTCCAGGTATAATAAGGACTAGTCAGGTTGTGCTGTGTAACAAAAATCTTCAAAGTACTAGTGGCTTAAAGTAAAAAGTTTTATTTTCACTCATACTCATTGTCCACCACAAATTAGCAGAGAATCCACTAGCATCTTAGAGATTTTTAGTCTTAATACAAGAGGACGAGACAGTTCTGAGAGATAGTGAATTAGAAACTAAATATCCCATTATGCAAATGACAAATTAAGTCATATTCACATGTCGGGCAGAATTTATCACATGTTTATAACCAAAGTGGGGAAGGAATATAATACTATCTAATTCCTGGAGGAGGTTAGACTGGAACTGCATTAAGTAAATAGTTTGCCAGGCTGCCTTTGATCTTAGTTGAAGGTTATGGATAACAGATGGAGGGACAGAGGATTGGCTTTATTCAGCAGTTGTGAAGATGACTGGCATCTGACAATGTCTACCTTGTAGTCAGTTAATTTATACCATATACTGGACAGTCAACTTTGAACTCTGAGAACTTGGTACTATTCTAGCTCAATTTCAAGGGTGGAGGTACTAAAACCTAATGACTATAACCTCTAGCCCCACAGGCTTTGGGGTTAGAGTCCTGAATTTGAATCTAAAAATCTTCTCTTTACTGTCAGTGTATTCTTTGGAGAGTTAGTAAATTTTCTAAATATTACTTACTTCATTTTCAAAATAAGGATGATTATAATAATAATAAACATTTATTGTTCACCCCTTTATGCACCTGACTAAAATGTAAACTGTATAAATGTTTATCTGTTTTTGTTACTGAATAATTTCTAAGTTCTTAGAACATTGCCTGATACATAGAAGGTACATTATAAATCTATGTTGAATGAATAAATATATATATAGAGTTTCTATTAGCATCAAATGAGACCATATATCTGTAGTCCATAGTACAGTGGCTGGTACATGCTTAGGGATCAATAAATGGTAGCTATTATTTTTAGAATTCAGGAAGAAAATTAAGAAATAAATTGAGGTTTGCAAATAATGGGGTGGTATTTCATAGGTTTGTTTATAGCAGAATGTACCTCAGGGAAGACCCAAGAATAGAATAAACTTTGTGGTAGTTGGGAGGCCCAATTTGATTTTAAACTAAAGAAATTCACTTCTATCTGAGAAAACACCAAAAATGTAGAATGTTCTTAGACCTGGCATTGTTTTATAACTGTCTGGCATTGTTCCATAACTTTTCTTGCGATTAAGTTAAACACTCACAAAGTTGTGTCTATTCAGACTTCTCAAAGGTCTGTGGCGTTGACATCTATGCTGTCAGAACTCATAATTCTTCCTCATGTGTCCATCCATCCATCCATTCTACCTTTTTATTCTAGGGAACGGCACTTTTTTCTAGAGTTTTCTCTTATTATTTTATTTTCTGGTAGGTTAGTAGAAATTATAACTACAATAATAGTAATTAAAGACCTATGGTAATTAAAAATCTATAGCTCTGACTACAACAGTACTCTCTGGTAACCAGACTTTATATTATATGATAGCACATTCTTGTCCACAGAATGAGGACATATTTGTAACAGTTCTGTAGGTAAACTAAATTGAGCCAATGATTCAGCAAAAATCATAGCAAAAGGGAGTTGATTATGAGGTCAACCCTCCAGTTGGCATTACCACTAGACAAAGGGCTTGACCTGATTAGCCCCAGTACTAAATTTTTGGTGCTAAGTGCAGCTAAGTGTCATTTCAAGAGTTTAAACTTTTGGAATTTTAGAAATATATTTTTTTAAATTCTGAATATTTTTAGATGGTTTGGCACAAATACAAGAAAAATCTCTTCTGTACTTATTTATGATGCTTCTCTGTTGGGAAACAATAATCTTTCTGCTTCTTAATCTAAATTGAATTGCAGTATACCAATAAAACAAATCACAACATACAAAATAAATTTTCTCTGTATAAATAATTAACTCTTTAAGATTTATTGGCCTTTCTCTATTTCTCCCTTTCTCTGAGTAGTGTAATCCAAATAAAATGTTGCATTTATTCTCATTCAATAAAATATTCATAAATGGAACCACTACCTATGAATTTGGATGAAGAAACTATGAAGAAAACAGGGTTATGAATATTGACCTTTCTTTAAGTATTACTTAAAGCGTATTTAGAGGAAAACAAATCTCTGCAGTGAATCTGTTTTTACTTTACATTTGTTTTTGCTCATTGGTTCTTGTTAAAACTTTCATTGACTTTAATCTACAAACAAAAGTGAGTAATTCTTGTGTATTTTCATCATATATATGCTTTGAAAATAAGCCAGAACTTGGCTAGCAAATCTTTTGGATGGTATGAGTGGCTTTGTAAATAATGAGGGCAATGAGGAAAGAGGATTCCCTCTGTCCCAGATGAGCAGAAATAAGATTTAAAATTGCGATTTTGATCTTTTATGGTTATTTAATGCTCTATGACATGTAGATATAAAATGCTTTTGTAATCAATCCTCTGATAAACTTGCTTCCATGTCCCTCAGTTTTCCATGTTTTAGGACAGTAGGTATATTTTGGTGTTGGCTATCACCTAAGCTAGAGGATTCCAGCAAGACTAAACGGATTCTGGTGGCCAGCTAAGATTTTGATTTTCTATGTGATGAGTTCTAAAAGTGAACATTTTAAAAATCCAAGCATAGTGATAGACAGTAGTGTTCTTAGAAGAGATAGCTCTCTGATGCCCTTTTTACCTTCCAGAAGAGTTTTAAAATGGGTTATCAAATAAGTAATTACTCAGTTGTTCTCTGTAGTATGTCAGTTCTGATGAACAAATAAATCTTTGTGCCTTACCTCATTTTATAATAAATTTACCAATTTAACTATGCAACCAGCTTAGCCTCTGTGAGAAAAACTTCTCAGAGAAACCACCACCATTAGCTGGCTCAGGAGTTCCTAAACACTAACTCCTCCATTTGATAATAACATTTTCACGGGATGTTGTCACACATAAGTTTTGGTGTAAGAGTGGCAAATTATTTTTCTTGATAAGCTACATATTCTATTTTGTGATCATGCCCTTATTTTGGTCATATAAAATTGTGCCTTCTTTTATAAAATGGTGGTGAGACCAGAAGGTAGCACACACAATAAAGATTTTAGCTAGTAGGGCCTTAATTTTTACTTGCAATAGGCCAAATCATAAAATTTAAAAGTCTGGGAACCAATGAAATGAACATCTTCAGGTCTAGAAGTGGCCTCTTTGTTTTAAATGCAGTCAAACTACTCTCTTCTGATTTTAGGGGTTGATTGCCTTGGTGAGGCTTCATGTCATCACCTGTCCTAACACAACCTAGCCAAAAGGTATTGAAAGGGTTAGAGATTATATTTAGTGGTTGTTTTTTTTTTTAAGAAAACCAAGTTAAATGTGACTAGAACAGCAAGCCCAAAGAGGATCTAAACCAACAGGAACTGACATGGTCTTTGCAGTTGAAGTGTCAGCATTTGACTGCCTTGTTTTCAGATAGACATATTTTAATATTAGTGTCAGGGTTTTGAGACATTCTTATTTTCTGAGCTGGATGAGTCCCTGAGTTTTTCAAGACTTTTCTTTCTGTATTGAGGAGTGATTGAGTGTTATTAGATACTATTTCATTTTATTTGAGAAATTATTGAACTTAGTAGTTAGACTTCTTAGATTCTGGAGAAATGTGAAGTTCTGTGTATGTGTATAAATTTTATATTTTTAATTATGTGTCAATTGAGAAAAATTTAGGGAATTTAGAAATAAGTATATAAGAAAATGAAAGTAATTATACTCTTATTGACCAGACATGACAACTCTTAACATTTTGTAACACACTTTTTTGGGTATCCTTGTGCATATATTTATTAACTTCAGATTGTAATGTATGTAAGAATTTATAATATAATCTATTTTTGTTATTTTACCAATATGCAGTGACTATCTCCTTTACCATTTATCAATCTTCAGCAACATGGTTTTTAATGGAGCATAATACTCTTTTACAGTTCCATCTTGTTGGATATCTAGTTTGTTTCCAATGTTTCACACTTGGAAATGATGTTTTGATCAGCATCCTATAACCATTTGTATTTTTTTTGAGGATGGCTTTTTTTCTTTTTGTATTTTTCTGAAGTGAGAAGTAGGGAGGCAGAGAGATAGACCAGAACCCAAACGGTATGCCCACTAGAGGGGATGCTCTGCCCATCTGGGGCATTGCTTCTTTGCAACCAGAGCCATTCTAGTGCCTGAGGCAGAAGCTATGGAGCCGTCCTCAGTGCCTGGGCCAACTTTGCTCCAATGGGGCCTTAGCTGTCAGAGGGGAAGAGAGAGATAGAGAGAAAGGAGATGGGGCAGGGTGGAGAAGCAGCTGAGTGCTTCTCTTGTGTGCCCTGGCCAGGAATTGAAACTGGGACTTTCACACACAGACTGAGACTCTACCACTAAGCCAACTGGCCAGGGCCTAGGATGGATTTTAAGAAGTACAATTCCTGGGTTAAAGGGTATAAATATTTTCAAAAATCTGAAGAAAGATTTGAACATATTCTGAGCAGGACAATAAAAGTCAGGTACTGTTTTTGAGACATACAAATACATTTATATTAAAAGTCTGGAGAGTAAACAGAGAGCTCATCAAATAATTTGAAGAGCAGTAGGAATACTTGTTTTTAACTATAGGTAAAGAGAGCCAAATCAAATGGAAGTACATCTTTATGAGAAAAATACATACCAACATAGAACAAAAACATTCACTCTGTTGTATTTAATAAACAAAGGGAAAAGTTATTATGAGAATTTTAAACACCTGTATTTGAAACATTTGAATTCCAAAACTAAATTTATAGCCTAATTGACCCAGATTATCTTCAAACAGTATTTCCTCTTAAAAGTTTCCTGGATTATGAGCAATAAATAAACACTCATTTCTCCATTCAGCCACAAGCATTACTAGCTTTAATATTATGGGTATTCCCCCCCCCCCCCAATTAGCGTGAATTTAGCAAGATCTTGTTTTGAGTCTTAGTTATTTCTGTTTTGCAAGTTCCTGGTACAAATAGATATTTGAAACTTTTTATTGAATGCATGCTACATATTGAGGTTGGCAGTTTAGTAAACAACAACCTAAGTGCAAATTAATTTCAAAAATGTTCTGTGGCTAGTTATTTTTCTTTTCATTTCTTATCTATTTTCAGAGATGGAAGGTATAATACTTTTCAAAATTTGAATAGTTCACACTGCAATTTGTAGGTCATCTCGAGCAACGAGGGAGGAAAATAATGAGTAGTACCTTTAATAAATGCATATTGGAACCCTTCTATGGCACAGTACACTTCACCACACCCTTAAAGATTAGAGAGTCTAAAAGAAAAAAAAATATGACATTTCTCAATTTGTGTTAAAAAAAATTGTGCTGCTTTATCTGATACCCACAACACTACCATCATGTCTTCCAGGGTTGCTGGGACACAAAAAGATAGTGCTTGAGATACCCAACTCTGAACTACCTAGTTCCAGAAGGGATACAGATTACAATCACTCACAGTTTATTAGCCAGAAGTAACCACATTGCCTCAACCAGAGTGCAAAAATGAATGTAGTCTTTCCATGTGCCAAAGAAGGACAAATTCTGGAATTGGTGAATATTAATTTCAAAGACTAAAACTACAAACACGAAAAAAAACAAATTAAAATTTTAATTATAAAAAATGGTAAATACACAGTAAATTTTAAAAATGCCAGCACTATAAAAGAATAGCAGTGATTAGCAAGATTTTCTAATCCAGATATCCCCAAATATAGCCATTTTAAAAACAGTGTTAATAATGTTTGGTATCATTTTGGGATTTTTCTTTTTTATGTATATATGCAGATATGATATATATATATATATACACATATATATGTATATTATACTATAGATGATACTAAAATAGGATTATACCATAGATCATAAGTATATTTTGTGGAACGTTTTTATTAAAATAATCTATTATGAGCATCTTTCTCTATGAGCACATATATAGCTACCATTATTATTTCAAATTTTTACTACAGTGTTATCCCTGTAGAGATAAAATTGTAGATAGAGAATGTATGGCTAATGAAGATAATGGTGGTAGTAGGGAACTGGAGGAAGAAAAGAAGGAAGATGGTGATACGTGATGTTGGTCAAATGTTTTTACTGGCCCTGGCCAGTTGGCTCAGTGGTTAGAGCCACGATGGTGAACCTATGACACGCGTGTCAGCACTGACACGCTTAGCCATTTTTGATGACACACGGCCACATACCAGAGAAGTATGGGGCCGCATACCGAGAAGGACGTTTCATCCTTGGCTCCTGCACGGCCAGGTGTAGTAGCCGAGGATAAAACATTTGCTGTAGTGTAGACACTCTGTGCTGGAGGTCTGTAGGCCCAAACAACAGAACTCTAGCACAGAGCGTCTAGTTCTGGGATTTCCGGTTAGGCCGTTTTTCTCTAAGTGACACACCACCTGAGTTATGCTTGTTTTTCTGGCAAATTTTGACATACCAAGCTCAAAAGATTGCCCAGCTCTGGGATAGAGTGTTGGCCCAGTGTGCAGATGTCCTGGGTTTGATCTTTGGCCAGGGCACACATGAAAAGTGACAATCTGCTTCTCTTTCCCTCCATCTCCCCCTTCTTTTCCTCTTTCTCTTGCAGACAGTGGTTCGATAGTTTGAGCATCGTCCTGGGCACTGAGGATAGCTCTGTTGATTCTGAGCATCAGCTCCAGACAGGGTTGCCGGGTGGATCCTGGTTGAGGTGCATGTGGGAGTCTGTCTCTCTATCTCCCCTCCTCTCACTTGTGCTAAGGATTTTATAGGCAGTTTCCCTTTTAATCCACAAAATGTTGGGAGGTATAAGATAGATGCTATTATTATCACTTTTACACAAGAAATAAACTGAGGCGTAGTGAGGTTAAAATACTTGTTTAACATCACGTAACAAGGAAGTGACAGAATCACTACTCAACTCAATTCTTCCTGGATCTCGAGCTTGTGCTGTTAACTCCTGGGATTTATTGCTTCTCCAGAGTATGAGGCTTTAAATATTGATCTATATTTTAAAAATACTTTCTGAAAATTTAACACCGTACCAGAGTCCCAGCAATAGCAAAAAGTGCTTCTTTCCCCACATCTTCATCAACCTTGAACTGGTTTAAACTTTGCTCTTCTGGCACGTGAAAAATTCTCATGTTAAACACTGTGTTGGTTTGTGAAAACTTGCAGAGCTAGGGATTGGAACATAAAAAGCGAGAAAGATGCTAGATATTTCTTGGAAGTGACACTTGTTTTGTAAGAATATCTCATATTTATTAGAGAGGAGTTGATATGATTGTCTTTTCTCTTGCCTGATTTTGCTTTTGCTGCTTATTTGAAGCAGTGTTCTTCTCCAGGGTCTGCATCAACCCACTCCTCAGCCATCCATAGTACATTTCTGTTTGGAGGTCTTAGGACAAGAAATAAGAAACATTTCCTTGGTTTCTGAAGGGAGTTAATTATGAGAGGGGATATTTAAGGTTATGGGTTGTACTGTAGTCTGTGTCCTGAAAGTCCCATGACAGAAGTGTCCACATATTTGTTAGTTCCCCTTGGTGTGAGTATGTGTGTGTGTGCACACGTGTTTGGTATGGAGGGAAGCTCTAGAGCAGGGTTCCCCAAACATTTTACACAGGGGGCCAGTTCACTGTCCCTCAGACCGTTGGAGGGCCGGACTATAAAAATAAAACTATGAACAAATCTCTATGCACACTGCACATATCTTATATTAAGGTAAAAAAACAAAACAGGAACAAATACAATATTTAAAATAAAGAACAAGTCAATTTAAATCAATAAACTGACCAGTATTTCAATGGGAACTATGGGTGTGGATGCATCCTGTGCTCCTCTCACTGACCACCAATGAAAGAGGTGCCCCTTCTGGAAGTGTGGCGGGGGCCAGATAAATGGCCTTGAGGCCGCATGTGGCCCATGGGCTGTAGTTTGAGGACCCCGGCTCTAGAGAATGGAATATGACAAAAGTCCATGTTAGCCAGGTAAGGACTGTATTATATACAGCCATTATTTATTGAGCATTTACCATATGCTGAGCACTAGAAATATGAGAAGCAAAAGAGGTACTGTTTCTGTTCTTGTAGAGCATATAGTTTTCAGGATAGACCAAAAATAATTAAGTTATACCAAATAGCAGCTAAGTTTAGGGACAAGCTAGAGCAGTGTGTGATACTAGAAGAATCTATGAATGGTCATGAATGTCTTTCTGGTAGAACTTATGCTTAATTAAAATCTGAATGATGAAGAGACATTAACAACTTTTCTTTCATAAAGAATCACATTTGTACCTATAGGAGATCTAACTGAAGACAGGTCAGATAGTGCTGGTAGCCTTATTGTCATTGTCCAGAAACAGACAATGATGGTTGAGGATCAGGTATTGGTGGTGAAGATGGAGAGGAGATACATTCATGAAATGTTTAATAGAGAAAGTCAGTAGGATTGTTGATGACTTTGATTTAGATAATAAGGGAAAAAGTAGTGTCAAAGATGATGCCAAGATTATGGCTTACATACTTGGTGGGATAATATTTAGCTATAGAAATCACTGGGATAGTACTGAATTTGGGGGAAGTGCATTAATAGTTTGGTTTTGGACAGATTGAACTCTTAGTGCCCTTGAGACAGCAAGAAGACAAGAATCTTCCTTATTAACTGTTGTATCCCCAGTGTCTAGAGTGGTGTTGTCAATTTTAATAGGTACTAAATAAAATTTTTTGAGTTATTTTGTAAAGACATGTCTTTATCCTTGTTACTTTACCTTTTTAAAAAAGAATATTTTAAAATTTTATTCATGTAGGCTTTATACAATTTTTTAAAATTTTTTACAGGGACAGAGAGAGAGTCAGAGAGAGGGATAGATAGGGACAGACAGACAAGAACTGAGAGAGGTGAGAAGCATCAATCATTAGTTTTTCATTGCCATTGCCACACCTTAGTTGTTGATTGATTGCTTTCTCACATGTGCCTTGACCATGGACCTTCATCAGACCGAGCAACCCCTTGCTGGAGCCAGCGACCTTGGGTCCAAGCTGGCAAACTTTGCTCAAGCCAGATGGGTCTGCACTCAAGCTGGTGACCTCGGGGTCTCAAACCTGGGTCCTTCGCATCCCAGTTCGATGCTCTATCCACTGCACCACCGCCTGGTCAGGCTCTTTATACAATTTTTAATTTTCTCTTTGTCGTAATGTTTCATCTGTTTTGTTGCTATAGTTAACAAGATCCCCCCCTCGCCATGATATTCTCTAATGGTCTATATATTTTTAATAAAGAAATATTATTTACTTTTTAAATTAATGTAATCAGGTACTTTTAATTCTCAGATTTTTCTAACAAAATCTTAAATTAATTCTCTGGGTTCTTTTAGTTATAAGTTCCATTATTTGAAAAGAAAGATAATTTTACCTCCTCGTAGTGTTTATTAAGCATGCTTTAAAACATATGTTGTCTAATTTAATCTTTTTCATGATCTAAGTGAAAAATTCTAAAGAGTTCTTTCTCTTAGGTAAAGCAGTATACAAATTCATAGTAGGGCAGTTATAGTCTATTTTTAATGAACTTACCCTAAGAAATACAAGTTTTAAAACATTGTTTCTTTTGAAATTTACACTTTTGACACTTCATTAAGAAAAAGCGATAATTCTATGGATCGTGTAAATGAAATCAATGCTTGGAGCCATATTCATTCATGAATATTTACTGAATCCCAGGTACCTATCAGGAACAATTAATTCTATGCTCTAGGGATATAAAAGTTAAAAAACAAAATCCCCTACCTTGATGGAACTTATATTCTAGTGGGGCTAATACATAATAACTACAAAAAATAAAAAGGTATGGTTTATTAGGTATTGAAAGGCCCTAAGAATAAAAATATGGTAGAAGAAAATATAGGGTATCAGGGTGGGATAGTGAAATTTTAAACAAGCTATCTAGGGAAGGTCTTACCAAAAATATCCAATTTAGACAAGAATAAAATGAGGGGTGCGTCATCTGGATATCTGGGAGTTAATTTCAGTCAAAGGGACACATTTAGTGCAATAACAGGAGAGTGTCTAGTCTGTTTCAGGAATAAAGCTTTGGCCAGTGTGCCTGGAGCAGAGATGGGGGAGTAATGAGAGTTCAGAGAGGTAATAGGTATGGGTTGTGGGGTAGAGGCAAATAGTATAGGACCAGGCAGATCATAGTAAAGCCTTTATCTTCTCCTTTGAGGAATATCAAAAGCCATACGAGGGTTCAGATTGAAGAAATTATAGGATATGTCTTATGAGTAAACAGGGTCACTCGACCTGCTTTGTTCTAAACTAACTGCAAGTAGGCAAGGAGACCTGTTAAGACTGATTTCAGCAATCCATACAAGGGATAATGGTGGCTTGGGCCAAGGTGGTGGCAATGGAGGTAATGGAGGTGATGAGAAATGGTTGAAATTATGAACATGCTTTGAAGGTATGATCAATATGATTTTCTAATTAATTAATATATGGGGTATGAAGAGCAGAGAGCTGTTAATGATGAACCAAGGTTTTAGTTTGAATAACTAAGGGTGATATTGCCCTTAACTGAGGAAGGTTGACAGTGGAAACAGCAGTATTTTTATTTTGGAGAGATTTGGTTACTAGGAGCTCTGTAGTGCTATTTGAACAGTAGAACTTTAAGGCTAAGTAGAGGGGTCTTACAGGAGGGTTTAGCACTCCATTTCTTTCTCAGTTTTAACCCTTAAGTTCAGACCCTTAGCTTCTAACTATAGCAATCTACTGGCATTCAGGCTGAAGAAAAGTGGGAAGAGAAGAAAAAGATGAGGCCAACCTCAAAATGGATGAGGGTAAAAAGAAAAAAATACATTGCTATCTGCTCCTATGTTTAGAGTTTTAATTATATTTGCAGTTCATGTAGTGCTTGTTACTGAATTACAAAATTCATTATTATTCATAGATATACCCTTTGTAAGACCATAATTTATCTGCAATTTTATTTATTTAACAAAACTACCAACCATTCCATCTGTGCCTCTTTTATTTTATTTTATTTTGCCAGTAGTTGAGGCTACAGGGAAATATTAAGTTTGGTTCTTGCCCTGAAGCAGCTCACAGCCTGGACAGCAGACACACATAAATATACAAATGAGAAATATTATTATAGAAGGTTAGTCCCAAACCAAGAGATTGGAGAATTGGAGATGATGAATTGTCAGGTGAGCTGGGCTGTGCATTTCTTCTTTGCTACTTAATTCTGAGATTCTGTTTATTAGTATTCTTTGTTTCCTTTATGAATCAGGGATTTAACTACTAGGAGATTGCAGGGTAATGGGTCACAAGACTCTTTGTTGCCTGAACTGAATTTCCTTCAGGACTTGCAAAATCTTGGGTCATGAGATTCCAACCTAAGATTAAGAAAAAAAAAGTCCAAAGTTTCTGTTCCTTCTTTGTAATTCTCCTAAACACAATTATCTAACTTCTTCTGCAAGTTCGGTGACAAAGCAAAGTTTTTCAGTGGGTACCTGTGTGCAGATTGAATGTGGTGTTCAAGGTCTTTGCTACCAGGTGCTTGAGAAGAAGCAAGACTAGTAATATTCAATAGTGAACAGTTAAGGGAGAATTTTTATCAATGGCTGAGAGATGAAGGTCTCTACGTATGTTGTATGTTTATCGTCCTGCCTTTGAAAGTGCTCTATGAGCACCAACATTCATTTCATGGAGCATGTATTTGTTTCCCATAGAAATTTCCTTTTCTGTTTTTAGGGTAGACCAATGACCCAATGAGATTTAGTAGACTTGACTATTGGCTGCTTTTAGATAGTTATAGGCCTTTCAGCTTCTTTGGAAAGATATTACTGGAAGAGATAATCCAGCTTTCTACCTATAAATTTATGCAAATATAACAATTGCATGTAATTCACAAAGAACAGCTTGTACAATTGTCTACTGAGCCTAAGATAGTCTCATCTTTGACTTATTTTATGTTCAGAGTCTTCTTATTTCTATCATCAGAAGATAGAGAAAAGAAGGAAAAAATGGGGAAAGTAAAATAAGTAAGTGGTATTTGTTCATTTGTCAGCATAACAGTTGCTTTCTAAGTTGCCAGTACATATGGAAGTCATTTTGCATGGTTGATTTGTGAGGTCCAACCATTAGGCTTGTGCCTGAGGCAAGTTAGAAGGAGATTTCACCCCATTGTGTTTGTGTTTAGGGAAGTGTGACTTTGCTTCAGTGCTCCGCCACCCTTATGGAGCCCACACCCCGGCAGCTACCAAGAATTATAGAAGTAGTGGGTTCATGTTCTTCCTATCCAAAGTTCTCCTCCCACCATTGCCCCATCTGGCAGCTAATCTCTGACTTCTGCTATACGTCCACTCAATCTATCTACCTTGGCTAGAGACCCCTACTTAAATTTTGTTTGTGATTATTTCTTATGAAATCATTTTCCATTGGTAATATAAAGTTCTTAAAATACTGAATAGGACAAATCAAGAAACTATATATATATATATATATATATATATATATATATATATATATATACACACACACACACATACATATATGTTATATATAGTATATTTATATTATATATATAAAGATGTAATAATATATACATTTTTCTGATTACCAATGAACCTGGGGTATGTTTTAAACTAAATCAAATCATGTTTCCTCAGGATTATTTTTACAGTAAGCTAGATTTAAACTCTACTATGTTTTATTTTCAACTTTTAATTTTAGATATATTTAGAAGGATATATTCAGCTTAATTCAATAAACAGTTACTAAGCCTTACTATGCATCAGACGCCATACTGGATACTGAGTAACATATATGACTGAGATATGATACGTGCTTTTCTGAAGTTCATGCTCCAGTACAGAACAGTGACATGTAATAATAAATATCACAAAAGTCACCATGTTTTAGGTATCAATTATGTGCTAGGGTACTCTGCTTGAAATTTTTCTTATATTTAATCTTCATGATACTCGTGCAAGGCATACATTTATTTTCTGCATTTAACAGGTGAGAAAACAGAAGCTTATTGAGGTTGAGATATTTTTTCAAGGTGACAGACAGTAAATAATAATTTAGGGTTTCATCTCAGTGCTATTATTTTTTGTGATGTACTCTTACCAATATGACATACTGCTGTGTAGTACGAGAAAATTCAGTTTTAGAGCAATGTGAAATGGGTTGATGTGCTCTTGTGTCTATATAGCTATGCCATTAATTAGGAAAACAATTTCTACAGAGTAACCTTACTTTATTTATTTTTAATTATTTTAAAGAAAAAATATATTGAGTGCTACATTTTATAGAAAAACCAAGACAAGATGTTAGGGCAAACTAATATATTATAATTTTATCTAGCATATAGAATTTACAAAAGAACATTTTCTTCTCCAGGGAAGTCATGTTAGGTAGACTATATATAACTCAGTGATATTTGCAGTTGTACAAAATATTTAGCATTTTCTTTTTTTAATTTTCTTTAGATTTCTATTTTAAATTCTACTGAAGAGTTTATTTTATTATTTAATGATCAAATTCATTTTTACATAAAAAACACTTGACCAATTTATCAGCTGACTTGGCTCTGGATAAATTTTAGATGTTTGAAAAGATCTGATTTACCTTTTACAGAGGACAATTTACTACCTTTGACATTAAAAACAATATAAAGAAGGTTTTGATGGCAATTCCACAAACATTTCCTTGGGAAATTAATAGAATCAATGTAGAGTTTGCCAACTTGTCTACCTGAAAGTGGACAATGCTTATTGCTTTGAGTTCTATTTTTAATGAGTGACAATCTTATAGTTACATGTTATCCAGGTAGATTCTCAGCCATGAAGTTATGACTGGAGGAGTTCTGCTTTATGAGTGTGTTCCTTTTAGCCTCACCTCTCCCACTCCTTGTCCATGAAGAAGAGAACAGTCATTTCAGGAACACCTTCCCAAGGATCAGAATACAATTTAAGAAAAGAAAGAGGCAGGGCAGCAAGAACGAGAGCAAAAGAGAGAGAGAGAGAGAAATGATAGAAAATGAGGAAGTGATTCCTCTAGTTATCAGAGAAAAGGAGCAAAGTAACAATGGCTAGAATTCACCTCCCCACGGGGGAATGAATCATCAGAATAACCGGTGGAAAACAAGGTTGTGCAACCTTGACCAGCATGTGTCACCGGCTGGTGGAATTTTTAGAAAGGCAGCAGTTTGGGTTCATCACTGCGGTTCGTGATTGCACACACCTGTTTGGGGTATGAATTTTGCAACCCCCCAAAAAGGGGAAACTGAACTCACTGCTCCTCCCGAGCTGTGCAAAAAAGCAGAAAACCACAGCTGCTTGAGCAGTTAACAGATATCAGTAAAATACCCATGTTACATAATTAAGGATAACGTTCTTGAAGCATATGGGCCAGAGGTATTATACTCTCATTAAAACTTTAGGTAAAAAACAATTTAGCATATTCTTACACATTTCTGGGGTTGAATTCTATAATAAATGTTCGTAATTAGGCGTGTTCTAAACGGTTTATTAAATAATACATGAAGAAAACAGTTGATGAAATATAGACGGCTCTGCATTTTGTTTACAATGACACAGAGGCATCAGGAAGAGACAGAAAAAATTTCTTCTCGTTGACATGATAACTAATCACTCTGGGCTGCTTAAGTAAGACTGGAAGAAGTTTCATTCGTCAGAGCAGCCTGTCTGTAATCTCAAAAAAATAGGAATTGATGCCACTAGGTGTTTCTTTTCTTTTAAAATACATTATATGAAGCAGTTTTCTATGAACTGCTACTCCTGAATAGGAAGAAGAGCTTCTGACCAGAGAAATACAAAAAATAGATCAGCTTGATGGGAGATAATAGGAATGGATAGAGCCAAAAAACCTAAATCAACATTTAAAAAATTATACCATGGTCAACAGGTGCTGTTATTTATAAGCTGGAGAGGAATAGGGAAGAAGTCTCTTGAGATGGCCAAGACAGGTGTTTGGTCCTTAGGGAAGTGGAAGGAAACGTGATGCTGAGATGCTATTTGGTGCAGGAAAGAAATTCTTTTAGTTCTGCAGCCCTGTTTGATACTCAGACCAGGTGATTCGTGGTCAACAATTCTTATCTGAATGTAAGGGTATGTAATTTATGGCAGATGAACTTGGATGATCTTGAGAAGTCCTCCAGAGAAGAGGGACCATTTTCGGATGCTATCAAGGTCAACTAGATGTTTTGTTTTCTATCACATAGAAATAAGAAACCTGGTAACAGAATAAATAAGATATTTGGAATGCCTTCTATAACATACTTGCGGAAACTAGGCAAGGTTAACATAGCTTTTACTGATTTGTCTGCTTAGTAGGTAAATGGGGCTGCCAGGCTGGCATTTTGCACTGGAAATAAATCACCACTAGACATTTTATTTAAAAATTGGCATGATTTGGGGGGAGGTAAGGGATTGTCAATTTGCTTTTATTTTGAGGCCAGGCGCAATCATAACACATACAGGCCACTTGGAAACTTCAGCCCACATGGGGGAAGCATGGCTTGTGTCTCTGTGGCTGTATTTTTGCATGCTTGGAGAGTGCAGGGCTAAATCAGAGTCTCAGGATCCTGACTTGAAAGATCCTGGCAGTCTGGCACAGCCTGGGGACATTTCTTTTGGAAACTGGGTTGGTTCTAGAATTATGATGTAGGAAACATATCATAGATTTGACATAGAAGAGAAAAATTGGTGGTTCCCCCTCCCCTTTATTGGTGTTGTTAGTGATGTGGGGGACCCACAAAGCTCATGCAGAGCACATACTAGTGCATTCCAAAAATCACTTCAATATTAAGGACTTGGGGAGCTCTCTCTATTTTTTCTGCCTATTTTGCTAGAAAGTTTACTATTTAAGTTTATGACAAATGGGTTATAGTCTTGATAAGAAAATACATACCAAAGAGATCATGCAACTACTCTCCTGATGTCAATAATAGAGATTCTTTCTCTGAAAATCAGTGTAATTAAACGTTGATAAAATGGAAAGGAGCAAATGATTACATTAGACTCTTATAGCTACTCTAAAAGAAATAGTAGAGCTGAATTTCTTCTTATCATCTGTGTTCTGATTCTCTAAATGTTCTTCAAAGCTTCATGACATCCCCACACAAAGTATTTGGATTTAAGTATATTAATTTTGAAAATGTAAAAGTTAGTGTGTCAGAACAATGATATTACAAATACACTGAATTACCAAATTACCAATTTTTCCTTCTATGTTTACATATAATATTTATAAATCTAAATTGTTCTACATATTTTATACCATGAAAACTATTAGAAAGGATCTGGTTAAGCTTGAGATGTATTGACTTAACGTTGGCCTTGTGAATAATTTAGTTGGCTCACTTTCTGGAAATACCCAGTTGCTGTTGATGTTACAAATATTTGAATTGGATTCAACTTGTCCATCAGATATTTTTTCCCCTTCTTTCCTGGATTTCTTATATGTAATTTTGATGACACCATCTAACAGAAAGTAAGAAGAAGATACACTTTTGTTCCTGCTTGGTAGAATCATTCAAAGTGATATGAAATGTCAAGTGCACATGGAAGTCACTCCAATGATGTTCTGAAGCAATCAACAATTTTCCTGGAATTTGGGACATGGAAGTATTTAAAGATTTGTGGCATTAATTATTCATAAACATTAGAAACATCAAATATCTTCCCGGGTAGAACTATTCTTTGTTTTAAAATATATAATATTAGCTCCATTATCAAATATTTACAAAAGTTCTGTTATAAATGCAGTGAAGTCAGAATAATTTAGACCACAATGTTCTACAAGTTGCTTGCTAGTAAATGACAACATTCATGAAATAAAAATGGAAAAGAAAGGAAGAAAAGTGAGAAATTCCCCCAAAGAGTCACTTATTCAAAAAAATCTCACAATTCTTCCAGTATTCAATACCTGTATTAAATGTCATGCTAGCAAATCTTCACTCAAAATGATCAAGATACTGAATATGTAAGACTAAGGAAGAAATCATGTGTTAGCAATCCTTGGGCAGCTTCCAAAATGACGCAGGTAATTAGCAGGTGTTTATATTTTTCATTTTGGTTTGCCCACAGGTATTCATTTAACAGTATGTTTTGGAGACAGTCATGTAAAGATTTTCATCTTGGCATGTGCCTGTAACATTTGTTTGAATTTAATATACACATTAATTTGGAGGGAAATGTTCTGATCTGAATTTATCAAACTTGGGGGCCCTAAAGGCTAGCATGTTAACATTCACATGTCCTGGGATTTTCTAGCTAGCCTGTCAATTTCAGGGTAGTTAAGCTTCTAGTATTTACCTTCTTTTTTTCTCTTCCTTCTATTTGAGAGTTACGGCAGACAAATAGTGTGTGTACATTTTGTGTGTCAAGAAAATGTTAAATCACTTTGTGGGGAGATTATAGCTCTAATTTATTTTCACTGTTTTGTTAAACACTCTCCCCCATTTTTTTATTCCAAAGTGAAGAGGATAGCATAGTTTATTTCTATAAAATTATTAAGATCCAAGATATATTGAGGATAAAAATGATTCAGGGGAAAAGAATATATTTTCAAAGGTATCTTATTCTCCATGAAAAGAAATGTCATTAATGTTCAGTGAGTACTTTAAACATCAATGGATACATGCATGCACATACGTTCTCACTCTCACTTGCTAGTTAACTCCAGCAAAAATAGTCTCTGAGGGAAAGAGCTAAAAGGCTTGTGCCAACTTCCCCAACATACCCAAGAATTTCTTTATTTAGAACCTCCCATGTGCTACTTTTTTTTTAAACCTCTGGAATCTCAGGGATTTTCCCATCCCTCTACATGCCTGAGACGTTTCAGTAATGGTAACCCCCTCTTGAAATCCGCTAACTCTTCTGTTTTATTTTTAAAATGTGGGTAGCATTAATATACCAGGAAGTGACTGTTCCTATTACTAAGGAGGGTGAGATTCCCACTGTGTATAGCAATGCCTCTGAAGATCATTGCTGAGTAGGGAGTCAATACTATGAGCCAACAAGGTCTTTTTTAAGGGACCCTGGAAAATCCTGAGATTTTAAATCAAGAGTATTATTTAGGAGAAGATGTGAAGAGCCATGGATTGCAGCATTGGTAGAACCCTTTTAGTAACTCCTGAATGTTCATTAGATAACAATTGTCTTTGCCCAGATCTCAAGATATCATACATGTCTAGTCTTTCATTTTCAAATTTTAATAGACATAGTGGACTCAAGTTTTGATCATACATTTGCTTTCAACAGAAGTATAACAACTTGTCTTTCTCTGGACCAGACTGTGATAATCTCTGAAACAATTATTCTAGTATTGTCCCCTTGCATTGACAGGGTGAAACTATTAACATATATTTAAAAATGATATCATATATGCATATTGTGTTTCTGATATAAACACACTACTGCCTTTACAATCAAGCACAATGTGCAATTGCAGAATACTCCTTTTCACTTATGAACGTCTGAGTCTGAGATTCACACAAACCACACTTTTGTTTGACTCCAAGATGTGGGTGCCAAATGAATCTACTGCACTAGGCTAATGAACACTACTGCAACTGTGCAGCCACTATTTCTCTATTGGGAGAATTGTTTCAGCAGATAAACCATCTGGCTTGAAACACAGCCCTCTTTGAAAATATTCCCCATTATGTTAGCTCTGAAACAATGTGTACAACTATGCTCCAGTGGAGGACATGTTAACAGAAATTCAATGTCAAACAATATCTGCTCTGTAATCTTTTGCTAAATGTAAAAAAGAGGTAATAAAAATGCAAGATTTTAATTCTTTAAAAAAGTCATTGTGAATGTGGCATAAGACGAAGAAAATTCAGAAAAATATTTAATAGAAACTATAATAGGAGAATGTTTAACATTGTGACTATTTTCTTAAGGCTTGCTCATAGAAAATATGGATCTTTTGTTATAACTATCATGAAGATGTCACATTAATGTTTTGTATTCATTCATTTCCTATTTACTAAGTATTTTAAAAAATGGATGGAGTATATATAGTTGGAGAATCGTTGGATATAATTTTCACAGCTAGTAATCCTGAAGTGAACGTGGGTAACTCAATGTAACTTATGAATCAGGAAAACGATGAAAAAACTAAAACAAGTGTTTTCAGGTAGAGAAAACTAGTACACAGTGGGAACAAGTAATATTTATAAGCAGCTAGAGAAAATTTGTAGAAATTTTAAGACTCCAAGTTAACAATGTTATTGATGAAAGAATAAGAGATTTAAACTATATATAATATCTGGGTTGGAATCTATTTAGGGTGATATTAAAAGAGAAAAGTTGAATAAAGTTATAAGAGAGTTGTAAAAAAGTTGAGCACATATAAATCTATGAGACCAAAAAAGAAAAAATCTATGGTGGGTATATTTGGGCCATTTGATTGGGGTGATTTTAAGAGCTATCAGCATATTACTAAAATGCAGTGAAATTGCGCTAAGTTGTAGGAATTTGTAAAACATATTTAAAACGGGAGAAAGTCTTAGGGAATATGGCTACCTGGACAACTGATGGAAAAGAATTGATGCCATATGATGATAATTCTCATGATATTAAAATAAAATCGTACATGGATACGCAACATTAATTTGTTTTTGCTCTTTTCATCACAAAATTGCCTTGTACATTAAAAAAAAAGTTAAAAAATTTTACTGAATGAAATTTAGTCCTGATTGCTTTGTCCTTTCCCCCTAGGTTCTTTCTTTGTCCTTTGTATGTTCTTCCTTCACTGTTCTGGCTTTAGCTGTGCCAACAGGGGTCTCAACAAATATCTCAGCTTCAGATTTTTTAGGAACCATGCTATTTATGTATTTATTTTTCTAATACTTTCTATAGATGGGAGAACTGAGGTCCATGGAGTGTTAATTACTTTTTCTTTTTCTTTTATTATTTATTGTACTGGATAACCAAGAATTTGTAATAATCAAAGGCTTCTTTCCACATGCTCTGTATCCAAGGTGATTTCTTAGTAATGGTTTCCAGTAAAGAGGTCTGGTGAATTGTGAGTTGACTAAAGGATCCAAAGAATCCTCATGAAGGATTAATCAATGAGCTACTGTAATGTACTGTAAATAGAAGAACGGAGGTCTGTCCATCAGTGAGAGGATGGCTTCTTGGAGGATTAGGATGGTAAGCATGGGATTTGTTAATTTCTCGCAATCATTTTAGAAAAACCTATAACTGTCCACCACATGGGAGCCAATATCAGTGATCTACAAAAATCAAAATGGACAGAAACTTTCGTTCAGGTCTGATTCTACCATTTTTTCTGCTGAAGAGGAGAGATACACAGATGACCTCTGCATGCTGGGGAAATGTACTATGCAGTCCTAAAAGTGCAAGGATTATATTAGTTCACTCATGGCCATTAGCCGGCATGGACACTCTATTAAGTTATATTGTTTTTATGTTTACAAGTAGGAAGTGAACCTTGAATTATGTCTCTAGCTGAAAAAGAACAATCTGCAAATTAATGTATTAGATTTTTAGGATGTCTTCTTTGATGAAGGTGAATTATGAACCTACCAGTCTAAGGTCTGCTGCCTGGAGGAGAAACACTTCGCACAAGAGCTCCTGTTTGCATTTCTCATGTTTCCTGTCACCACAGGATGAGGACAAATCACTGTTGGAGAGAAAGTGAGGCATTGTTAAACCTTATCAGGTCATTGAGTATTTTTTTCAGGGGTTCCCTAATCCTTCTGCAATTTTTTAGGTTATCTATGATGTGTCTGTATGTCTGTGTGTCTGTATGCATGTGTGTGTGGGCATATTAAATTGCCAAATCTCTGACAAGTTTTGCAGTTTCACCAGAAAAATTTAGAAATAGATATTTAAAAAATTTTTAAAAGATAAAATGTAAGTAATTTTTATTCGGAAAGAGAGAGACTGTGATTTATCTGAGAGGTTATTAGTTTGATGAGATAATACATAATATATATGTACATAAAATCAGTGTTTCTGTTTTTGGTTAGCATTTTAAGTAAAGAAACAGCTATACCCAACGATCACATTCCTAAAGATGGGATTCTGAGAAAATCTGATGAATTTTTGTCCTCAGATGACTAAGTAAGAGGACAACAGTAAATGACTTCTTTGCTGCGATGTGAAATTCTTCTGATAGACTACGTTTCCTGACCCTTGCAAATTCGACAAAGAAAATTAGTGCAATGGGTCCAGCTTTGTTCCCTCTGTTCTAGAAGAAAAACAAAAACAAAAACAAAAACAAAACAGTGACCCAGAATCCAAAGCAGGGTTTATAATTTGATGGTCATCACTGTTTACCCAGGTAAATGAAGCAACAGTTGAGGTTTAGAAAACCAGAAATGAAAACCAGCCCACCAACTGCACTGACGTGGGCAAGCAGTTCGTGCTCAGGGCAGGTAAGGTAGATTAATAACAGGCCACTCCTAAAAAGGTTTAGGCTCTTACTGTCAGAGGGTAGTAATTAATGATCAAATGTTAATGGAGATACTGGGCTGTTGATGTCATTAATTCAGCTCAGTGGAGCCAGTTCTGCCCAGGACCTGCCACAGCTGTCACTGCATTTGCTTAATTATTCCACTGCCTTCAGGCTCTTTTTATTTCATTTTTTTCCCTCTACCCTCTTTCCTCCTACTAACTATAGGACATTATGTTTTCACTGATGCAGAATTATGAAGAGTATCCTGCTCTCTGGGCAGTGCCAGGCCAAAAATACGTGAAAACCCAGAGGCAACAAAGGAGACCACAACTTTTTACTGAGATGAAAAGATGGAAAATGCTGAAGAAAGGCCATCTTTAAATAGCCCGATTGTGCTGATATAATTTTTGGGTTCTTTAAGGATTTGGATGTCAAAAGTGAATTCTGAGCTGTCTAAAATGTCAAAGTGCTCACCCTCCCCCACAATAAAACAAAGAGAATATAGAAAAAGTAGCTCAAGAGTGTTGGTAAAACATGCCATACAATCATTCATCCAAGAGGGAACCAGAAAGTTAGCTTTGCTGGGCAAATTGAGGCAAGGAAAACCATGGAGAAGGAAATGCCACTATGATTAAAATTCAGCTGTAGGAGTACATGAATTTGCCTGCTGTCCTCTCAAAAGCTTCTTTCTTGCATTTCTTTAAGCTTTGTATCTCTTTTATCTGTCCTGTTGCCATAAGTTTAAGAAAAACCAGTTTTGCAAATTCAATTTGCATCTTTTTCCTCTGGTCTGATAATCACCGTATTTCACACTTTACTGTTTCCTGCTCAGAATGAGGTGTTGACTTGGGTTTTAAAAGATCCCTTACTTTACAAAATGTGTAATTGAAAAAAAAAGTACTTCCCTGGGATAGGTATACATGTCTAGTTGTAATGAGTGTTGCGATGTCAAACTAGGACAATGCGTCTTGTGCCTCAATGTTGGAATGCCGCTTGACTCCCTTCCAAACTGAAGCACTTAAAAAAAATGTGAAGCACTACAACAATTTCAAATCTCTTTCTATGCTGCACATGGTCATTTAAAATAATTGAAGCTCTTCAAATTTTTATATGCCCTCAAGTTTGGAAGTGATGAGTTCTGAGCATGTGCAGTACACAAGGCTTTAAAATTATTGGAGTCTCTTAAATTTGTTGTACTTCAGCTTGAGAGTAATAGGGACTTTGGCTACTAAAAGTGATTTAAAATGATCATTACATTCAGATGTTACAGAGGTGATCAGAATTCTGGACACTTGTGTATTTTTTTAACTCATTATTAATATAACTACTTTTTTTAGATTCAAAAAGATATTATTAATTAGCCTACCAGTAGGAGTATTTAAATAAACCATTTAAAAAGCATCATAACACAAATTTTTTCACTTTTATAGTCCCTAGTTATGATCTGGATATGCTCATGATTGTAACGCCAAATGCTCAAATTTGGCAAGGAAAAGAACTCTTCTAGTACATGCATTAAAGGAAATACATTCAGTAAAAACACCTGATGTGATGTCTCAAGAAGAGTCTGTAGTTTGTCTTTATAAATTATACTGATTTTGCTTTAGCCAAGAGGCTTTTTGAATTGCTGCAGAAATCATTAGTCCTAATACATGATCACATTTGTGTTTTATTTTTATGTTTTAAACTAAGTGCTTTTACAAAAGAATATTTTACGTGGTCAAATTTGTTTTCTATTTAAATATTTCAAATAAAATTCTTTTATTTAAAATTGTTTAACTTAAATATTTATATTATATCATTTCTGAGATGAAAGATATGCATTCGCTTTTAATCCCTTTGTTTGCTTTGGATGTGTGGATATTGAACCAAATGCAAAGGTACATAATTATGAAATGTACAAGATGGAATCCTCACATGATTTACTTGGTCACTTGATGGTTATTAAACATTCCTCAGATCTTTGACCAAAGGCTATTCTCTAAGCGGGAACATTTAAACTTTTTCTGAGTGCTCTGATGCCAAGATTCTAAGATGTAGGGTAGATTTATGGTTCATGAGTTAACAATATATAAGAAGAAATCCAGTCATTAAGAAGTCAGCTAAAATTCTTTACATGTTTTATTTATACCTTTGAAAGCCACATGGATGTTCTTTGATTTGATTTAAATGAAAGTGACAAAGGTGAAATTCCAGCATATTTCTCAGTCACTTCCCTTCCTCAGTAAATGTTTTCATTTTGATAAAAATAAGGATAAGTTGATTACAGATTTGATTTTTGAAAAACCAAAACCTGGAGTTGGAGTTTGAAATATTCTGGCGCATGAAAACTTTTTGATCTTGTAAAAAAGCTTCATGAATCTCCATAATTTTATTACAGCATATATTTAACAGGATTAGAAATAGAAAAACTCTAATAATAGCAAACATGTTGTATTTGGGATTTCTGTAACCCTAGAGATTTAAGGCCCTGAACTATGTAAAGTCTTACATTTGGTATAGTAGTCAACTTTGCACTCAAGTTTATTATTAGTTTTTCAAGTTTGAAAATTTTTCTTGTTTTGATTTATATTTTTATCTCTCCACTATTACATTGTTCTTGTATACTGAATTCTGAAAGGCAGTAAAGAGCTAAGGAAGTTTTTCCTCTTATTCGTGGCTGTGCTAAAGTAAGAATGTGTCACTGGACTAGAATTATGCTATTAAAGAAGGAGTTAAGCCTTATTTAGGTTAAAGGTAGAATGTTCAGAGTTATATCAAGAAATAGTTTGTTGAGCACATAAGAATGTATAGAAATTATTAGTTGCATAGCATGATTATGCTAAAATAAAGTTCTTCCTTTAGCTATAGCAGTATGAGTGTCCTTGGGAATGAAAAGGTTATTTGAATAAACTCAAGTACTGTTTGTGTTCAAACTCTAAATCTTTCAGCAGTGTTTGCTCAGTAAACCAATTCAAATAAATATCTGATATGTATTGATACTTCTCTTAAAATAACAAATACTATATTTTAGTATTGCTTGCAGGGCAGATCATATTGTTTTGGAAACAATAAGGATATTACCATTTCAAAAATAACACACAATATACATCTCTTGGCCTGATGAATTTTGTCAGGTTAAGTATCACTGTCTTTTACAGTTGTTCTGCATTTTTAGAAAAAGATAAGTTTAGAAATTACTTTCTTCATCACATACAAAATAAATTCCAGGAGAAAAAAGGGATGATTAAAAAAATTGAACCATAAAAAACATAAAGAATGATATGTTAAATGTGTTTGCTATCAAGTTATAAAAGAGCTTTGAAAGTCTAAAATAATCAATATACTTGAAATAGAAATTAAAATATCAGAGTTGAAATGCAGACAATAAATAAAGAATATTTTAGAGATATCAAAGATAATATAAAAACATTTCATGCAAATTTAGGGAAAAAAACTAGTCTTAGAAGATAGTAAGAAAAATTAAAATGGTAAAGAAATTAAAAAGGTAAAATTTATGAAAATAAAATTTAATGAAATAAATTGTATTTAATATGGGTGTATTATTCAATATAATAAGTAGGTTAAAGCTAATATAATTATAAGATAAAAATTTCTAATTATAAACTACAAACATGAAAAAATCAACTCATTCATTTGATATGTTTTTGAATATCTACAGGGCACTCTAGCGGGTCCCAGGCAGATAGTTATGATGCAAAGATTCTTCAGCCTTGAAAAGTTTGAAGTCCTGAGAGGGTTACAGAAAGTTCACAGGCAAAAGCAGAGGGGTGTGGCCATTACCTTGCTGTCTGAAGAGTAGGCATGTGCCATATCACCTTCTCTGTAGCTGGGGAGTCAGGGAAATTCTCTCAAAGAATGAGGTTCAGGCCTAAAAGTTTAGTGTCATTCTTGTTTGTTTTTTTCTTACAACCTTCATGCAAATTCCTCAGAAACTCTCATTTCTACCTCAACATATACTGAGAATCTGACCACTTCTTGCCCTCTCCATTCCTATCCCAATGGACCAAACTGCCATCACTCCTTTCCTGGAATATAGTAATAGTTTCCCGATTGCCCTCCTGATTTCCACTTTTCCACCATATCTTTTTTTTTTTTTTTTTTACAGGGACATAGAGTCAGAGAGAGGAATAGATAGGGACAGACAGACAGGAACGGAGAGAGATGAGAAGCATCAATCATCAGTTTTTTGTTATGATACCTTAGTTGTTCATTGATTGCTTTCTAAAATATCCCTTGACCAGGGATCTTTAGCAGACCAAGTAACCCCTTGCTCGAGCCAACGACCTTGGGTCCAAGCTGGTGAGCTTTTTGCTCAAGCCAAATAAGCCCGTGCTCAAGTTGGTGACCTCAGGGTCTCGAACCTGGGTCCTCCACATCCAAGTCCGACGCTCTACTCACTGTGCCACCACTTGGTCAGGCCCACCATATCTTTTTTTCTATATGTGGCAGCTAGGTATTTCTAAACTGTGCAGAGCTTAACAACTCATCCACAATAAGACCTAAAGACTTCCATGACCTTCCAGTCCTACCTTATCTGCCCCAGGAGCTTTTCTGGCTTTAATTCTTCTATTTATATCCTCGCTGCCTGAACTTCAGCTCTTTCATTCCTGTCTTACCCCCAAACACTAAGTGTTCCACCTCCTTGCTGTTCTCTATACTAGGAATGTGTTTTACTCTGCTGCATACAGGTCATTGCTTCCTTGCTTCAGTACGGTTTACAGCAGAAGAGCATATCATCAGCATTCTTTCTTGACACACTATTTAAGGTGGCAATATCCATCCCCACTGTGTCTTCACCTTCTCTTCATATTATTTATCACCTCTTGGTATATTTACTTGTTCATTATCTATCTCCTCTTACTAGAATATAAGACTATTGTAGTCAGGGACTTTATCAGTCAAAGCTTAACCAAACAACGAGAACAAGTAAGAGATTATCTAGCATCTATGTATCTGTCTGACTAGCTATCATAGGAAGTAAGTCAGGTGATTGTGGTAGCTGGTTAAAATAGTTAAGAATCCAGAGGGGAGCAAGATGGCGACGGAGTAGGCGGACGTACCAACTTCCAACTCCCAGAACCAAAGTGGATTACAACTCAATTTTAAGAACCATCACCTGGATAAACCAACTTTGAACAAAACTAAGTGGACTCTTCAACCAAGGAACACAGAAGAAGCCACATTGAGACTGGTAGGAATAGCAAAAACGCGAAGAGGGCTGCCCAACTCCCCGGAGCAAACGGCAGCCCGGAGAGACCCGCGGGGCGGGAGGAAAGTTTGGCGGAGAGGGAGGGACCTGGGTCCCAGGAACCAAGCCCCAGCCTGCAGTCCCAGAGCCTAGAAGAGACGTTTGGACAGTATTGAGCTGTGAAACAAGTGAGGGAGCTCCCAGGCCTACAATGTGGAGTATTAGGTCCCTTCCTACTCTGCTGAGGGCTGCTTAAGGGCATGGTGGGCGGCAGGACGCTAAAAGGCGGTTCTGTCGGCGTGGGCAGAGGCCAAGCCGGTGGGAGATCAGTCTAGCCCAGAAGGTCGGAGGGGAAGCACGAGAGTGGTCCGGAAGCTGCGGGCCCACCTTTAATCCCACTTACGGGGACAAAGCGGGAGACAAGGAACGGGCAGGCCCTGCGCAAGCCGGCCCTGACCGCGGGGACCGGGCTAGGACCAGGGACGGGCAGGGGCTCGCAGCTGAGCTGACGCTACCAGTCCACCCCCCCCACCCCCCACCCCCGGCCGGAGAAACCGCGGTAGGCCAGTATACGTGCGCGAGCGAGCTCCGAGCGTGGGAACGGGGTAGACCTCGAGACAAGTGGAGGCTCGCAGCTGAGCCCACGCTACTATCCCCATCCGGCCGGAGAAACCGCGGATAGCATTCATACGTGCACGAGCGGGCTCCGAACGCGGGGGCGGGGTATAAGCCGGGACGAGCGGAAGTACACAGCTGAGCGAAAGCCAGCAAACACGCCCGCCCCAATAAACCTTGGTTTCCGACCCTGCGCAAAGGGCCCTGGCCTCGAGGGCGGGGCTAAAGCTCCAGACGGGCAAAAGCTTACAGCTGAGAGCACGTCAAAAGCCCCGCCTAACCCGCGGAACTGTAGCGAGCAGGCTCCGACTACTGGTTCTGGGCGGAAGTCCGGAAATAGGCTGGGTCCGCAGATGAGCAAAGGTGCTCACCTCTACCCTTGATGTTAATCTTGTAGCTTCAGTGACAGCCCCTCCCATGGAGGAGAGGCAGAAATCACAGCTAAAGCCACGTGGGCCGGCGCTGGCAACGCTCATACACAACCACCCTAGGCACCGGCAGAGGGGGTGGGGGGCCTGCAGACAGACCACACCTAGAGAACACAAAGGCAACACCTACTGGACTCCAGTGGTCACAACTTGCTTATACACATATAAAATGGGCAGGCAGAGGAATGCAAACCAAATGAATCAAGAGAAATCCCCAGAGAAGGACCTGAATGAACCAGATATAACCAAATTACCAGAAGCAGAATTTAGAATAATGATAGTTAGGATGTTCAAAGAAATTAGAGCAACAATGGATAGTCATTATGAACACCTAAATAAAGAGATAACAAGTATAAAAAATGAAATTGAAATAATAAAAAAGAATCAGACAGAAATGACAAATACAGTATCAGAACTGAAGACCACAATGGAAGGAATTAAAAGCAGGATGAATCACGCTGAGGAACGAATAAGCGAGTTAGAGGACACAATAAACAAAGGCACAGAAGCAGAGAAGAAAAAGGAAAAGAGACTTAAGAAATGTGAGGAAACTCTAAGGGAGCTTTGTGACAACATGAAGAGAAACAACATTCGCATCATAGGGGTGCCTGAAGAAGAGGAGAGAGGACAGGAAATGGAAACTTTGTTCAATCAAATCATAGCAGAAAACTTTCCTAAATTAAGGCTGGGAAACACTCCACACATTCAAGAAGCACACAGAACTCCATTAAGGAGAAACCCAAAAAGATCTACACCAAGACACATCATAGTTAAAATACCAAAGATAATGGATAAAGAAAAGATTTTAAAAGCTGCTAGAGAAAAAAAGGCTATCACCTACAAAGGAGCCCCCATAAGGTTGACATCGGACTTCTCAACAGAAACACTTGAGGCCAGAAGGGAATGGCAAGATATAATCAAAGTAATGCAGAACAAGAACCTACAACCAAGACTACTTTATCCAGCAAGGCTAACGTTTAAAATTGAAGGAGAAATAAAGAGCTTCCCAGAAAAAGAAAGCCTCAAGGAATTCATAAAAACCAAACCAACTCTGCAAGAGATACTAAGGGGCCTCTTGTGAACAGTTTAAAGGGAGGAATGAATAGAGCAAAAGAAGAATACAGCTTTAAAGAATAAAATGGCAATAAACAACTACATATCAATAATAACCTTAAATGTAAATGGATTAAATGATCCAATCAAAAGACATAGGGTAGCTGCATGGATAAAGAAACAGGACCCATACATATGCTGTCTACAAGAGACACACCTTAAAACAAAAGATGCTCATAGACTGAAGATAAAAGGATGGAAAAAAATATTTCATGCAAATGGAAATGAAAAAAAAGCAGGGGTAGCAATACTTATATCAGACAAAATGGACTTTAAAACAAAGGCTGTAGTAAGAGATAAAGGAGGACACTACATAATGATAAAGGGAACAATTCAACAGGAAGATATAACTATTGTAAATATCTATGCACCAAATATAGGAGCCCTGATATACATAAAGCAGACTTTGATGGATATAAAGGGCGAGATTAACAGCAATACTATCATAGTAGGGGATTTCAATACCCCTCTAACAACACTGGATAGATCCTCAAGAAAGAAAATTAATAAAGAAACAGCAGACTTAAAGGATACACTAGATCAACTTGATTTAATAGATATCTTCAGAACCTTTCACCCTAAAGCAGCAGAATATACATTCTTCTCAAGCGCTCATGGTACGTTTTCTAGGATAGACCACATGTTAGGACACAAAAATGGTCTCAATAAATTTAAGAAGATTGAAATCATATCAAGCATTTTCTCTGATCACAATGCCATGAAACTAGAAATTAACCACAAAAGAAAAACTGAAAAATACTCAAACACTTGGAAACTAAATAGCATGTTATTAAATAATGAATGGATTAACAATGAGATCAAAGAAGAAATAAAAAAGTTTCTAGAAACAAATGATAATGAGCATACATCAACTCAAAATTTATGGGACACAGCAAAAGCAGTTCTGAGAGGGAAGTTTATTGCACTACAGGCATATCATAAGAAGCTAGAAAAAGCTCAAATAAGCAACCTGACCCTGCATCTAAAAGAACTAGAAAAACAACAACAAATAAAACCCAAGACAAGTAGAAAGAAGGAAATAATAAAGGTCAGAGCAGAAATAAATGACATAGAGGCTAAGGAAACAATATAGAGGATCAATGAAACCAGAAGCTGGTTCTTTGAAAAGGTAAACAAGATTGATGAACCTTTAACTAGACTCACCAAGAAAAAAAGAGAGAGGACTCAAATAAATAAAATTAGAAAGGACAGTGGAGAAATAACAACTGACACAACAGAAATACAAAGCATTGTAAGAAAATACTATGAAGAAGTATATGCCAAAAAATTAGACAATCTTGGTGAAATGGACAAATTTCTTGAATCATATAACCTTCCAAAAATCAATCTGAAAGAATCAGAACACCTAAACAGACCAATTACAGCAAATGAGATCGAAACAGTTATCAAAAAACTCCCAAAAAAGAAAAGTCCTGGGCCTGATGGCTTCACAAGTGAATTCTATCAAAAATTCAAAGAAGAACTAACTCCTATTCTCCTCAAGCTATTTCAAAAAATTCATGAGGAAGGAAGACTTCCAAACTCCTTTTATGAGGCGAGCATAATTCTGATCCCAAAACCGGGCAAAGACAACACAAAGAAAGAATATTATAGGCCTATATCCCTGATGAATTTAGACGCTAAAATTCTCAACAAAATATTAGCCAACAGGATCCAGCAATATATGAAAAAAATCATACACCACGATCAAGTGGGATTTATTCTGGAGAGGCAAGGCTGGTTCAATATTCGCAAATCAATCAATGTGATTCACCACTTAAACAAAAGGAAGGACAAAAATCACATGATAATTTCCATAGATGCAGAAAAGGCATGTGATAATATCCAGCACCCATTCATGCTCAAAACTCTCAGTAAAGTGGGGATACAGGGATCATTCCTTAACATGATAAAGGCCATCTACGATAAACCGACAGCAAACATCATACTAAATGGACAAAGATTAAAAGCAATCCCCTTAAGATCAGGAACCAGGCAGGGTTGCCCCCTTTCACCACTCTTATTCAACATAGTTCTGGAAGTCCTAGCTACAGCAATCAGACAAGAAGAAGAAATAAAAGGCATCCAAATTGGAAAAGAAGAAGTAAAACTATCACTATTTGCAGATGATATGATATTGTATATTGAAAACCCTAAAGTCTCAGTCAAAAAACTTCTGGACCTTATAAATGAATTCAGCAAGGTGGCAGGATATAAAATTAATACTCAGAAATCAGAGGCATTTCTATACACCAACAATGAAATATCAGCAAAAGAAATTAAGGAAACAATCCCCTTCACTATTGCAGCCAAAAACATAAAGTACCTAGGAGTAAATTTAACCAAGGAGGTTAAGGACTTGTACTCGGAAAATTATAGAACATTGATAAAAGAAATCAAGGAAGATACAAACAAGTGGAAGCACATACTGTGCTCATGGCTAGGAAGAATAAACATCATTAAAATGTCTATATTACCCAAAGCAATTTATAAATTCAATGCAATACCAATTAAAATACCAATGACATACTTCAAAGATATAGAACACATATTCTAAAAATTTATATGGAACCAAAAAAGAACACGAATAGCCTCAGCAATCTTAAAAAGAAAAAATAAAGCAGGAGGTATCACTCTTCCTGATATCAAGGTTTACTACAAGGCCATTATACTCAAGACAGCCTGGTACTGGCATAAGAACAGGCACATAGATCAATGGAACAGAACAGAGAACCCTGAAATAAACCCACAGCTTTATGGACAACTGATATTTGACAAAGGAGGAAAGAACATACAATGGAGTAAAGACAGCCTCTTTAACAAATGGTGTTGGGAAAATTGGACATCTACCTGCAAAAAAATGAAACTAGACCATCAACTTACACCATTCACAAAAACAAACTCAAAATGGATAAAAGACTTAAATGTAAGCCGTGAAACCATAAGCATCTTAGAAGAAAACATAGGCAGCAAGCTCTCCGACATCTGTAGCAGCGGTATATTTGCCGATTTATCTCCACGGGCAACTGAAATAAAAGGCAAGATAAACAAATGGGACTATATCAAACTAAAAAGTTTTTGCACAGCTAAAGACAATAGGAACAGAATAAAAAGACAAACCACACAATGGGAGAACATATTCGACAGCACATCTGATAAGGGGTTAATAACTAAAATTTATAAAGAACTTATAAAACTCAACACCAGGAAGACAAACAACCCAATCAAAAAATGGGCAAAAGAAATGAATAGAAATTTCTCCAAAGAGGACATACGGATGGCCAATAGGCATATGAAAAAATGCTCAACATCACTAATCATTAGAGAAATGCAAATTAAAACCACAATGAGATATCACCTCACACCAGTCAGAATGACACTTATCAGCAAAACAACACAGAATAAGTGCTGGCGAGGATGTGGAGAAAAGGGAACCCTTCTGCACTGCTGGTGGGAATGCAGACTGGTGCAGCCACTGTGGAAAACAGTTTGGAGATTCCTCAGAAAATTAAAAATCGAACTGCCTTTTGACCCAGCTATCCCACTTTTAGGAATATACCCTAAGAACACCATAGCTCTGTTCGAAAAGAAGAAATGCGCCCCCATGTTCGTGGCAGCATTGTTCACAATAGCGAAGATCTGGAACCAGCCCAAGTGTCCGTCAGAAGACGAGTGGATTAAAAAGCTATGGTACATATATACTATGGAATACTACTCAGCCATAAGAAACGATGACATCGGATCATTTATAACAAAATGGATGTACCTTGATAACATTATACGGAGTGAAATAAGTAAATCAGAAAAAAAGAAAAATTGAGAACAGCACGATTACATACATAGGTGGGACATGAAACTGAGGGTATGAGACATGGACAAGAGAGTGGTGGTTATGGGATGGGGGGAAGGGAGGGAAGAGTGGGATAGGGAGGAGAGGAGGGATGCAGGGAAAACCAGATTGAAGGTGACAGAGGACAATTTGACTTTTGGTGATGGGTATGCAACACAATTGAATGATAAGATAACCTGGAGATGTTTTCATTGTACATATGTACCCTGATTTATTGGTGTCACCCCATTAGAATTAATGATAATAAAATATATATATATAAAAATAAAAAAAAAATAAAATAAATAGTTAAGAATCCATAAAATAGGCCTTCAAAATGGAAGGATTATTGTCAGGGTGAAACTCACAGGCAGGATTTCTTCTCCCTCCACCCCCAGCTTTAGTGAGGTATAATGACAAATAAAAATTATACGTATTTATGGTGCATGACATGATGATTTAATATACTTATTCATTGTTAAATGATGACCATAATAAAACTAATTGTCATATTTATCACTTCACATAGTTACCTTTTTTATGTATACATATTTGTTTAGAACACTTAAGATTTATTCTTATAGCAAATTTCAAGTATACAGTGTAGCATTATTACATATAGTCACTACTCTATACGTTAGGTCCCCAAAAGTTATTATTAGGTTCATATGAAAGTGAATACCCTTTCACCCTCATTTTCTCAATTCTACCCTTCTCATCTCCTGGTAACTATCAATTTACTGTGTTTCTGTGAACTTCATTTTTTTAGATTGCACACACAAGTAAGATCATACTATATTTGTTTTTGTGTATAAACTTATTTCACTTAGCATAATGTCCTTCAGGTTCATCCATGTTGTTACAAATGACAGAAAAAATAATCTGTGTAAAGATTTCCCAAAGAAGATGCACATGGCCAACAATTATGTGAAAAGGTACCCAACATAATTCATCACCAGGAAAAGCTTATCATAACTACAATGAATTTATCACCTCTTACCTATAGATTTCTAGTAGCAATTAGACATGAGATAAATGCTGTGGAATATAGAGAAGGGGAACCTTTATACATTGTTGATGGGAATGTAAAATGGTATAACCATAATAGAAAACAGTATGGAGATTCAGCAAAAATTAAAAACAGACTACCATATTATTCAGGAGTCCAACACCTGGGTATATATCTCAAAGAAACAAAATTATATCTCAAAGAAATGTCTGCACTTCTATATTCATTGCTTCATTATTCATAATAACAAAGATATGAAAACAACTTAAGTGTTGTTGATGGATGAATGGATAACAAAAATGTATAAACATACAATGGAATGTTATTCAGTAATAAAGAGAAGGACATCCTACCCCTGGTGACAGTAGAATTTCTTTTTTTTTTTTCTTTTTTTGTCAGGGAAGCATCTATCTTGCTTTTAAAGCCTTCTAATGGATTGAATCGGCCCATCTAGGTTATCCAGGATACTTTCCCTTAAGATAACAGATTATAAATTTTACCTAAATCTTCAAATTCCTTTATATCAACAACTAAATTAATGTTTGGTTAAATGGCTGAGAACTATATTAAATTGGAACATCAGAAAAACTGTCACATTGGAAAAGATCTCATCTGGGAGTAAGTAAAAGGGACCCCAGACACAAAGGGAGTATTTGTGCATGGATCCATTTGCTGGGTCTTCATGAGAAAATAATGAGGGTGTGATTGGCTGCTTGGGAAGTGGTACAGCAGACCCAGATCTGATTTGCTGAGCCTTTCTTTCCTGTGAAGGGAAAGCCTGGCCAAGCAGAAGCAAATTGTCTCTTCGAGGTACAAGCATTGTCTCTGTGCAATAAATAGAAGTAAAACTTGTCTTTTTTTTATAGGAATTTAAAACCAAGCAAAAATGTACTGTTTTAGGAGAAAAGATTGAAGCAAAAAGTGCCTACTTTTAGCAGAGCAGAAGATATCCATTTTAAAAGACTTTATTCAATTTTCAGAGAGGAGAGAGAGGGAGGCAAAGAGGGAGAGAGAGAGAAAAAAGGGGGAGGAGCAGGAAGCATCAATCCCCATATGTGCCTTGACCAGGAAAACCTGCGGTTCTGAACCAGCAACCTCAGCGTTCCAGGTCGGCGCTTTATCCACTGCGCCACCACAGGCCAGATATCCATTTTAGATTGAAAATCCTATATTATATCAAAAATAGTTATGTTACTACTGGAGAAATTCTCATCCAAGTGTAACTGAAGATACAAGGCAGGGTTTTGTTGTAGTGGATGTAGAGGCATGAATGCTGAGAAGGCCCAGGCCTAGAGAGATTGCATAAGACAAGGCTGGACCAGAGCAAAAGATAACTTCCCTTTCTTCTCCATAAGACTGATGCTGATTAACAAGCAATAATAATCAACTACTAAAGGAGGTACAGGGCATGGAAGGAAAACCCAGTGTGATCTAAACTTTGTAATATGCTGGAAACGGATGCAGAAAGACAGAGAAGAATCAAGTGGCACTCTAGCCACCACTTTGAACCTAACATGACATCAGCCTATTGCTAGAGGAATGTAAAAATGAGATGTACTGAAGTTAAGGTTAGCTGATAATAGTGAAACCTAAACTCAGCTGAATTTCTGACTAGATTTACTCAAAATCCCATTCTAATCACTTCATAGTGGAAGATGGATATCCAGTTCTAGGCATAAATCCTATTATTTTAGCCTCTACTGTTCTTCTACATAATGTTTGATATTCAATTTTTTTAAAAAAATTACAGGACATACAAAAAAATAGCAAGACTAAACAACTCATTGTCAAGAGATAAAACAAGCAGCAGAATCAGATATGACACAGATGTTCAAAAAGATTTTAAATAATGTCATAAAAAGATTTTAAAATAATGTTTATTAATGCATTAGAAAATTGATAGAAAATCTGAACAATATGCATTGTTAGAGAATGTAGCAGTGCATAAAAACTATACAAAAGGTCAAATAGGAATGTTGAATGAAAAACATTATAGGTGAAGAGCTGATTTGATGGATTCATCATTAGACTACATATAAGTAAGAGAAGACACACTAAAGTTGAAGATAGTATAATACACATTATCCAAAGTTAAAAAGAAAGAAAAAATGAATGAAAAATAAACACAACTGAGCACTGAAAGTCTACACAATAATATATAGTGGTCTGATGTTTGTATAATTGTCATTCCAGTAGGAAAACAGAATGGGGCAGATGATATTTTAAAGTGGTAATGGATAAGAATTCCCCCATATCCCAAAGGAAGAGGTCAAACCACAAATCAAAAAGCTTAAAATATGATAACAAAAGTAAATACCAAAATACAACAAAACTAAACCACAGCTAGACATGTCATAGTAAAAGTACTGAAAACCAAAGAGAAAGAGGATTTCCTTAAAGAAATGAGAGAAATAAAGAAACATTATATACAGAGGAAGAAAATTAAGGATAACACCAGAATACTTAACAGGAACCATGGAAGACAAAAAGCCAATAGATTAAAATCCTTATTTAAAGAAACAAAAAAGACAATCAACTCAGTATTCTATAACCAAAAAAGATATATTTTAAAAGTGAAAGTGAAATAAAAATGTTTATAGCCAAGAAAAAGCTTAGAGAATTTACTGCCAACATACTAGCACTATGAGAAATAAAGAAGAAGTTAACTAGGATTATAATACCAAATGGAAACTTGGATCTACACACAAAAATAAAAAGCATAGGTAATAAAATAACAAACTTGAAAGATTTTGAAATATTTAATTATTTTAGAAGATAATAGAGTACCTAAACCAAAAATAATAACCATGTATTATGCGATATTATAAAATAAGTAAAATAGATGTTTGACAAAAATAGCACATAGGATGTCAGGAAAGAATTGAAAGTATATCACTGTAAGATTTTTATATTAACTATGAAATGGTATATAACATTAAGACAGATTATGGTAACCAACCAAATAAAAACCAGGTAGATGATTTGAATAGTTCATCAGAGAAGTGGTACAAATGACAAATGAACATATGGATAGGTGTTCAACAACATTAGTCAATATGGAAATGCAAAATAAAACCATAGTGAGATATCAAAGCTAAAAACAACAATAAAAAAAGATAATACCAAGTGCTAACAATGATGTGGAGCAACTGGAACTCTCATACATTGCTAGGAGGAATGTAAATGGTACAACTACTCTGGAAAACAGTTTTTTAATTTATTAAATCAAACATATAATTGTTATTTGACTTAGAATCCCACTTAAAGTATATACCCAAAATATAAAAACCTATGTCTACACAGGTTTTTGTGAATATAGTAGCTTTATCCATACTCTCCAAAACTGTACATAACCCAGATTCAGTCAATTGCTGAAAGTATAAACTGTGGTACAACCATACAATGAAATTTTATATAGCAAACACACACACACACATAACAAACTACTAATTCATGAAACAATATAAGTGAATCTCAAAAGCATTATGTCATGTGAGAAGAGTCAGATATAAAAAAAGACATACTGTATTCCATTTATATGATATTTAGATAAAGGAAAACTGCTGGGATCGATATAGAGCAGTAGATGCCTAGGCTTAAGAATAGGTGAAGATAATGATTATGTTGAGGGCACTAGGGGTTTTGTGGGGCAATAGAAACATTTTGTAGACAGTTACAAAACTGAAACTTATAAAAGTATACACCTAAAAGCTTGATGTTAAAAATACAATAAAAAATGTTAAAAACTACATGGAACTAAGCAACAGTTTAAGGTACTTTTCTATACACTATCATCTCTTCTGTTTTCTCTATTCCTTGAATTCCAGTTGAAAATGAACTGCCAGTTTTTGTGATAGAGTTGTTGAGTAATGTTTAGAAAACTCTCTAAGAGAATGGTATTTTAAACTGGTGTCTAGACTTCAAATTATCTAAGATGAGAAATTTACTTGTGCTGGTAAGGATGGATGAAAGAAAGTGTTATAGCAAATGAACTATTTTTATAATTCTAAAATCTAGACCTGAGTGTGGTGGCACATAGGAACCATTTACATTTTTGATGGACAATGGAATTGGTGTTTGTAATACTAACAGACCTAGGGGTATAGCTATGTACATTTCAGGTAGGGTAAACATCTGTACTGTGAGCTGTTGAAAGATTTATTTCATCTACAAAATGAGAAACAGGGACTGTCTAGCAACAAAGATGATCTCAAACTTGGTTTTTCTAGTAGCTTAGTATTTTTATATTGTCCTGAGCCTACTACTCACACAAAACTCAAGTTCAGGTACAGCCAAAACCCCCAGCATTTATTATCTTTATGTTTATAAAAAATACAGAATACACTCAGCAAGACTAGCTGGAGGTTTTGAAGCAAAAACTAATCAATATTAGAAATAAAGTTTTCTTCATTAATCAGTGTCCAGCTGTCCCTGGAATTAAAACTGTTTGGGACCTCCTGCTAAATTCTTACTTGCTTTGAAGTCATTGGTTTGAAAACAGTAGTAGCAGGAAAT